>OX328013.1:22820417-22967917 GCA_946811545.1 Netelia fuscicornis
AAAATAAATAAAATAAAAACAATTAATAAAATAAATACAATCAATAAAATAAATAAAATAAATAAAATAAATAAAATAAATAAAATAAATAAAATAAATAAAATAAATAAAATAAATGAAATAAATAAAATAAATAAAATAAATATATAAATAAAATAAATAAAATAAATAAATAAATAAAATAAATACAATTAATAAAATAAATAAAATCAATAAAATAAATAAAATAAATAAAATAAATAAAATAAATAAAATAAATAAAATAAATAAAATAAATAAAATAAATAAAATAAATAAAATAAATAAAATAAATAAAATAAATAAAATAAATAAAATAAATAAAATAAATAAAATAAATAAAATAAATAAAATAAATAAAATAAATAAAATAAATAAAATAAATAAAATAAACAAAATAAATAAAATAAATAAAATAAATAAAATTAATAAAATAAATAAAATAAATAAAATAAATAAAATAAATAAAATAAATAAAATAAATAAAATAAATAAAATAAATGAAATAAATAAAATAAATAAAATAAATAAAATAAATAAAAATAAATAAAATAAATAAAATAAATAAAATAAATAAAATAAATAAAATAAATAAAAATAAATAAAATAATTGAAATAAATAAAATAAATAAAATAAATAAAATAAATAAAATAAATAAAATAAATAAAATAAATAAAATAAATAAAATAAATAAAATAAATAAAATAAATAAAATAAATAAAATAAATAAAATAAATAAAATAAATAAAATAAATAAAATAAATAAAATAAATAAAATAAATAAAATAAATAAAATAAATAAAATAAATAAAATAAATAAAATAAATAAAATAAATAAAATAAATAAAATAAATAAAATAAATAAAATAAATAAAATAAATAAAATAAATAAAATAAATAAAATAAATAAAATAAATGAAATAAATAAAATAAATAAAATAAATAAAATAAATAAAATAATTGAAATAAATCAAATAGATAAAATAAATAAAATAAATAAAATAAATAAAATAAATAAAATACATAAAATAATAAAATAAATAAAATAAATAAAATAAATAAAATTAATAAAATAAATAAAATAAATAAAATAAATAAAATAGATAAAATAAATAAAATAAATAAAATAAATAAAATAAATAAAGTAAATAAAATAAATAAAGTAAATAAAATAAATAAAATAAATAAAATAAATAAAATAAATAAAATAAATAAAATAAATAAAATAAATAAATCAAATAAAATAAATAAAATAAATAAAATAAATAAAATAAATAAAATAAATAAAATAAACAAAATAGATAAAATAAATAAAATAAATAAAATAAATAAAATAAATAAAATAAATAAAATAAATAAAATAAATAAAATAAATGAAATAAATACAATCAATTTAATAAATAAAATAAATAAAATAATTGAAATAAATCAAATAGATAAAATAAATAAAATAAATAAAATAAATAAAATAAATAAAATAAATAAAATAAATAAAATAAATAAAATACATAAAATAAATAAAATAAATAAAATAAATAAAATAAATAAAATTAATAAAATTAATAAAATAAATAAAATAAATAAAATAGATAAAATAGATAAAATAAATAAAATAAATAAAATAAATAAAATAAATAAAATAAATAAAATAAATAAAGTAAATAAAATAAATAAAGTAAATAAAATAAATAAAATAAATAAAATAAATAAAATAAATAAAATAAATAAAATAAATAAAATAAATAAAATAAATAAAATAAATAAAATAAATAAAATAAATAAAATAAATAAAATAAATAAAATAAACAAAATAGATAAAATAAATAAAATAAATAAAATAAATAAAATAAATAAAATAAATAAAATAAATAAAATAAATAAAATAAATAAAATAAATAAAATAAATAAAATAAATAAAATAAATAAAATAAATAAAATAAATAAAATAAATAAAATAAACAAAATAGATAAAATAAATAAAATAAATAAAATAAATAAAATAAATAAAATAAATAAAATAAATAAAATAAATACAATCAATACAATCAATAAAATCAATAAAATAAATAAAATAAATAAAATAAATAAAATAAATGAAATAAATAAAATAAATAAAATAAATAAAATAATTGAAATAAATAAAATAAATAAAATAAATAAAATAAATAAAATAAATAAAATAAATAAAATAAATAAAATAAATAAAATAAATAAAATAAATAAAATAAATAAAATAAATAAAATAAATAAAATAAATAAAATAAATAAAATAAATAAAATAAATAAAATAAATAAAATAAATAAAATAAATGAAATAAATACAATCAATTAAATAAATAAAATAAATAAAATAATTGAAATAAATCAAATAGATAAAATAAATAAAATAAATAAAATAAATAAAATAAATAAAATAAATAAAATAAATAAAATAAATAAAATAAATAAAATAAATAAAATACATAAAATAAATAAAATAAATAAAATAAATAAAATAAATAAAATAAATAAAATAAATAAAATAAATAAAATTAATAAAATTAATAAAATAAATAAAATAAATAAAATAGATAAAATAGATAAAATAAATAAAATAAATAAAATAAATAAAATAAATAAAATAAATAAAGTAAATAAAATAAATAAAATAAATAAAATAAATAAAATAAATAAAATAAATAAAATAAATAAAATAAATAAAATAAATAAAATAAATAAAATAAATAAAATAAATAAAATAGATAAAATAAATAAAACAAATAAAATAAATAAAATAAATAAAATAAATAAAATAAATAAAATAAATAAAATAAATAAAATAAATAAAATAAATAAAATAAATAAAATAAATAAAATAAATAAAATAAATAAAATAAATAAAATAAATAAAATAAATAAAATAAATAAAATAAATAAAATAAATAAAATAAATAAAATAAATAAAATAAATAAAATAAATAAAATAAATAAAATAAATAAAATAAATAAAATAAATAAAATAAATAAACTAAATAAAATAAATAAAATAGATAAAATAGATAAAATAAATAAAATAAATAAAATAAACAAAATAAATAAAATAAATAAAATAAATAAAATAAATAAAATAAATAAAATAAATAAAATAAATAAAATAAATAAAATAAATAAAATAAATAAAATAAATAAAATAAATAAAATAAATAAAATAGATAAAATAAATAAAACAAATAAAATAAATAAAATAAATAAAATAAATAAAATAAATAAAATAAATAAAATAAATAAAATAAATAAAATAAATAAAATAAATAAAATAAATAAAATAAATAAAATAAATAAAATAAATAAAATAAATAAAATAAATAAAATAAATAAAATAAATAAAATAAATAAAATAAATAAAATAAATAAAATAAATAAAATAAATAAAATAAATAAAATAAATAAAATAAATAAAATAAATAAAATAAATAAAATAAATAAACTAAATAAAATAAATAAAATAGATAAAATAGATAAAATAAATAAAATAAATAAAATAAACAAAATAAATAAAATAAATAAAATAAATAAAATAAATAAAATAAATAAAATAAATAAAATAAATAAAATAAATAAAATAAAACAATTAATAAAATAAATACAATCAATAAAATAAATGAAATAAATAAAATTAATGAAATAAATAAAATAAATAAAATAAATAAAATAATTGAAATAAATAAAATAAATAAAATAAATAATATAAATAAAATAAATAAAATAAATAAAATAAATAAAATAAATAAAATAAATAAAATAAATACAATTAATAAAATAAATAAAATAAATAAAATAAATAAAATAAATAAAATAAATAAAATAAATAAAATAAATAAAATAAATAAAATAAATAAAATAAATAAAATAAATAAAATAAATAAAATAAATAAAATAAATAAAATAAATAAAATAAATAAAATAAATAAAATAAATAAAATAAATAAAATAAATAAAATAAATAAAATAAATAAAATAAATAAAATAAATAAAATAAACAAAATAAATAAAATAAATAAAATTAATAAAATAAATAAAATAAATAAAATAAATAAAATAAATAAAATAAATAAAATAAATAAAATAAATAATATAAATAAAATAAATAAAATAAATACAATCAATAAAATAAATAAAATAAATAACATAAATAAAATAAATAAAATAAATAAAATTAATAAAATCAATAAAATCAATAAAATAAATAAAATAAAGAAAATAAATAAAATAAATGAAATAAATAAAATTAATGAAATAAATAAAATAAATAAAATAAATAAAATAAATAAAATAATTGAAATAAATCAAATAAACAAAATAAATAAAATAAATAAAATAAATAAAATAAATAAAATAAATAAAATAAATAAAATAAATAAAATAAATAAAATAAATAAAATAAATAAAATAAATAAAATAAATAAAATAAATAAAATAAATAAAATAAATAAAATTAATAAAATAAATAAAATAAATAAAATAAATAAAATAAATGAAATAAATAAAATAAATAAAATAAATAAAATAAATAAAATAAATAAAATAAATAAGGTAAATAAAGTAAATAACATAAATAAAATAAATAAAATAAATAAAATAAATAAAATAAATAAAATAAATAAAATAGATAAAATAAATAAAATAAATAAAATAAATAAAATAAATAAAATAAATAAAATAAATAAAATAAATACAATCAATAAAATCAATAAAATAAATAAAATAAATAAAATAAATAAAATTAATGAAATAAATAAAATAAATGAAATAAATAAAATAAATAAAATAAATAAAATAATTGAAATAAATGAAATAAATAAAATAAATAATATAAATAAAATAAATAAAATAAATAAAATAAATAAAATAAATAAAATAAATAAAATAAATAAAATAAATAAAATAAATAAAATAAATAAAGGAAATAAAATAAATGAAATAAATAAAATACATAAAATAAATAAAATAAATAAAATAAATAAAATAAATAAAATAAATAAAATAAATAAAATAAATAAAATAAATAAAATAAATAAAATAAATAAAATAAATAAAATAAATAAAATAAATAAAATAAATAAAATAAATAAAATAAATAAAATAAATAAAATAAATAAAATAAATAAAATAAATAAAATAAATAAAATAAATAAAATAAATAAAATAAATAAAATAAATAAAATAAATAAAATAAATAAAATAAATAAAATAAATAAAATAAATAAAATAAATAAAATAAATAAAATAAATAAAATAAATAAAATAAATAAAATAAATAAAATACATAAAATAAATAAAATAAATAAAGTAAATAAAATAAATAAAATAAATAAAATAAATAAAGTAAATAAAATAAATAAAATAAATAAAATAAATAAAATAAATAAAATAATTGAAATAAATAAAATAAATAAAATAAATAAAATAAATAAAATAAATAAAATAAATAAAATAAATAAAATAAATAAAATAAATGAAATAAATAAAATAAATAAAATAAATAAAATAAATAAAATAAATAAAATAAATAAAATAAATAAAATAATTGAAATAAATAAAATAAATAAAATAAATAAAATAAATAAAATAAATAAAATAAATAAAATAAATAAAATAAATACAATCAATAAAATAAATAAAATAAATAAAATAATTGAAATAAATCAAATAGATAAAATAAATAAAATAAATAAAATAAATAAAATAAATAAAATAAATAAAGTAAATAAAATAAATAAAATAAATAAAATAAATAAAATAGATAAAATAGATAAAATAAATAAAATAAATAAAATAAATAAAATAAATAAAATAAATAAAATAAATAAAATAAATAAAATAAATAAAATAAATAAAATAAATAAAATAAATAAAATAAATAAAATAAATAAAATAAATAAAATAAATAAAATAAATAAAATAAATAAAATAAATAAAATAAATAAAATAAATAAAATAAATAAAATAAATAAAGTAAATAAAATAAATAAAGTCAATAAAATAAATAAAATAAATAAAATAAATAAAATAAATAAAATAAATAAAATAAATAAAATAAATAAAATAAATAAAATAAATAAAATACATAAAATAAATAAAATAAATAAAATAAATAAAATAAATAAAATAAATAGAATAGATAAAATAAATAAAATAAATAAAATAAATAAAATAAATAAAATAAATAAAATAGATAAAATAAATAAAATAAATAAAATAAATAAAATAAATAAAATAAATAAAATAAATAAAATAAATAAAATAAATAAAATAAATAAAATAAATAAAATAAATAAAATAAATAAAATAAATAAAATAAATAAAATAAATAAAACAAATAAAATAAATAAAATAAATAAAATAGATAAAATAGATAAAATAGATAAAATAAATAAAATAAATAAAATAAACAAAATAAATAAAATAAATAAAATAAATAAAATAAATAAAATAAATAAAATAAATAAAATAAATAAAATTAATAAAATAAATAAAATAAATAAAATAAATAAAATAAATAAAATAAATAATATAAATAAAATAAATAAAATAAATGAAATAAATAAAATTAATGAAATAAATAAAATAAATAAAATAAAAAAAATAAATAAAATAAATACAATCAATAAAATAAATGAAATAAATAAAATAAATGAAATAAATAAAATAAATAAAATAAATAAAATAATTGAAATAAATAAAATAAATAAAATAAATAATATAAATAAAATAAATAAAATAAATAAAATAAATAAAGGAAATAAAATAAATAAAATAAATAAAATAAATAAAATAAATAAAATAAATAAAATAAATAACATTAATAAAATCAATAAAATCAATAAAATAAATAAAATAAATAAAATAAATAAAGTAAATAAAATAAATAAAATAAATAAAATAAATGAAATAAATAAAATAAATGAAATAAATAAAATAAATAAAATAAATAAAATAATTGAAATAAATGAAATAAATAAAATAAATAATATAAATAAAATAAATAAAATAAATTAAATAAATGAAATAAATAAAATAAATAAAATAAATAAAATAAATAAAATAAATAAAGGAAATAAAATAAATAAAATAAATAAAATAAATAAAATAAATAAAATAAATAAAATAAATAAAATAAATAAAATTAATAAAATCAATAAAATCAATAAAATAAATAAAATAAATAAAATAAATAAAATAAATGAAATAAATAAAATTAATGAAATAAATAAAATAAATAAAATAAATAAAATAATTGAAATAAATCAAATAAACAAAATAAATAAAATAAATAAAATAAATAAAATAAATAAAATAAATAAAATACATAAAATAAATAAAATAAATAAAATAAATAAAATAAATAAAAGAAATAAAATAAATAAAATAAATAAAATAAATAAAATAAATAAAATAAATAAAATAAATAAAATAAATAAAATAAATAAAATAAATAAAATAAATACAATCAATAAAATCAATAAAATAAATAAAATAAATAAAATAAATGAAATAAATAAAATAAATAAAATAATTGAAATAAATGAAATAAATAAAATAAATAATATAAATAAAATAAATAAAATAAATAAAATAAATAAAATAAATAAAATAAATAAAATAAATAAAATAAATAAAATAAATAAAATAAATAAAATAAATAAAATAAATAAAATAAATAAAATAAATAAAATAAATAAAATAAATAAAATAAATAAAATAAACAAAATAGATAAAATAAATAAAATAAATAAAATAAATAAAATAAATAAAATAAATAAAATAAATAAAATAAATAAAATAAATAAAATAAATAAAATAAATAAAATAAATAAAATAAATAAAATAAATAAAATAAATAAAATAAATAAAATAAATAAAATAAACAAAATAGATAAAATAAATAAAATAAATAAAATAAATAAAATAAATAAAATAAATAAAATAAATAAAATAAATACAATCAATACAATCAATAAAATCAATAAAATAAATAAAATAAATAAAATAAATAAAATAAATGAAATAAATAAAATAAATAAAATAAATAAAATAATTGAAATAAATAAAATAAATAAAATAAATAAAATAAATAAAATAAATAAAATAAATAAAATAAATAAAATAAATAAAATAAATAAAATAAATAAAATAAATAAAATAAATAAAATAAATAAAATAAATAAAATAAATAAAATAAATAAAATAAATAAAATAAATAAAATAAATGAAATAAATACAATCAATTAAATAAATAAAATAAATAAAATAATTGAAATAAATCAAATAGATAAAATAAATAAAATAAATAAAATAAATAAAATAAATAAAATAAATAAAATAAATAAAATACATAAAATAAATAAAATAAATAAAATAAATAAAATAAATAAAATAAATAAAATAAATAAAATAAATAAAATTAATAAAATTAATAAAATAAATAAAATAAATAAAATAGATAAAATAGATAAAATAAATAAAATAAATAAAATAAATAAAATAAATAAAATAAATAAAGTAAATAAAATAAATAAAATAAATAAAATAAATAAAATAAATAAAATAAATAAAATAAATAAAATAAATAAAATAAATAAAATAAATAAAATAAATAAAATAAATAAAATAGATAAAATAAATAAAACAAATAAAATAAATAAAATAAATAAAATAAATAAAATAAATAAAATAAATAAAATAAATAAAATAAATAAAATAAATAAAATAAATAAAATAAATAAAATAAATAAAATAAATAAAATAAATAAAATAAATAAAATAAATAAAATAAATAAAATAAATAAAATAAATAAAATAAATAAAATAAATAAAATAAATAAAATAAATAAAATAAATAAAATAAATAAACTAAATAAAATAAATAAAATAGATAAAATAGATAAAATAAATAAAATAAATAAAATAAACAAAATAAATAAAATAAATAAAATAAATAAAATAAATAAAATAAATAAAATAAATAAAATAAATAAAATAAATAAAATAAATAAAATAAATAAAATAAATAAAATAAATAAAATAAATAAAATAGATAAAATAAATAAAACAAATAAAATAAATAAAATAAATAAAATAAATAAAATAAATAAAATAAATAAAATAAATAAAATAAATAAAATAAATAAAATAAATAAAATAAATAAAATAAATAAAATAAATAAAATAAATAAAATAAATAAAATAAATAAAATAAATAAAATAAATAAAATAAATAAAATAAATAAAATAAATAAAATAAATAAAATAAATAAAATAAATAAAATAAATAAAATAAATAAAATAAATAAAATAAATAAACTAAATAAAATAAATAAAATAGATAAAATAGATAAAATAAATAAAATAAATAAAATAAACAAAATAAATAAAATAAATAAAATAAATAAAATAAATAAAATAAATAAAATAAATAAAATAAATAAAATAAAACAATTAATAAAATAAATACAATCAATAAAATAAATGAAATAAATAAAATTAATGAAATAAATAAAATAAATAAAATAAATAAAATAATTGAAATAAATAAAATAAATAAAATAAATAATATAAATAAAATAAATAAAATAAATAAAATAAATAAAATAAATAAAATAAATAAAATAAATACAATTAATAAAATAAATAAAATAAATAAAATAAATAAAATAAATAAAATAAATAAAATAAATAAAATAAATAAAATAAATAAAATAAGTAAAATAAATAAAATAAATAAAATAAATAAAATAAATAAAATAAATAAAATAAATAAAATAAATAAAATAAATAAAATAAATAAAATAAATAAAATAAATAAAATAAATAAAATAAACAAAATAAATAAAATAAATAAAATTAATAAAATAAATACAATAAATAAAATAAATAAAATAAATAAAATAAATAAAATAAATAAAATAAATAAAATAAATAATATAAATAAAATAAATAAAATAAATACAATCAATAAAATAAATAAAATAAATAACATAAATAAAATAAATAAAATAAATAAAATTAATAAAATCAATAAAATCAATAAAATAAATAAAATAAAGAAAATAAATAAAATAAATGAAATAAATAAAATTAATGAAATAAATAAAATAAATAAAATAAATAAAATAAATAAAATAATTGAAATAAATCAAATAAACAAAATAAATAAAATAAATAAAATAAATAAAATAAATAAAATAAATAAAATAAATAAAATAAATAAAATAAATAAAATAAATAAAATAAATAAAATAAATAAAATAAATAAAATAAATAAAATAAATAAAATAAATAAAATTAATAAAATAAATAAAATAAATAAAATAAATAAAATAAATGAAATAAATAAAATAAATAAAATAAATAAAATAAATAAAATAAATAAAATAAATAAGGTAAATAAAGTAAATAACATAAATAAAATAAATAAAATAAATAAAATAAATAAAATAAATAAAATAAATAAAATAGATAAAATAAATAAAATAAATAAAATAAATAAAATAAATAAAATAAATAAAATAAATAAAATAAATAAAATAAATACAATCAATAAAATCAATAAAATAAATAAAATAAATAAAATAAATAAAATTAATGAAATAAATAAAATAAATGAAATAAATAAAATAAATAAAATAAATAAAATAATTGAAATAAATGAAATAAATAAAATAAATAATATAAATAAAATAAATAAAATAAATAAAATAAATAAAATAAATAAAATAAATAAAATAAATAAAATAAATAAAATAAATAAAATAAATAAAATAAATAAAGGAAATAAAATAAATGAAATAAATAAAATACATAAAATAAATAAAATAAATAAAATAAATAAAATAAATAAAATAAATAAAATAAATAAAATAAATAAAATAAATAAAATAAATAAAATAAATAAAATAAATAAAATAAATAAAATAAATAAAATAAATAAAATAAATAAAATAAATAAAATAAATAAAATAAATAAAATAAATAAAATAAATAAAATAAATAAAATAAATAAAATAAATAAAATAAATAAAATAAATAAAATAAATAAAATAAATAAAATAAATAAAATAAATAAAATAAATAAAATAAATAAAATAAATAAAATAAATAAAATAAATAAAATACATAAAATAAATAAAATAAATAAAGTAAATAAAATAAATAAAATAAATAAAATAAATAAAGTAAATAAAATAAATAAAATAAATAAAATAAATAAAATAAATAAAATAATTGAAATAAATAAAATAAATAAAATAAATAAAATAAATAAAATAAATAAAATAAATAAAATAAATAAAATAAATAAAATAAATAAAATAAATGAAATAAATAAAATAAATAAAATAAATAAAATAAATAAAATAAATAAAATAAATAAAATAATTGAAATAAATAAAATAAATAAAATAAATAAAATAAATAAAATAAATAAAATAAATAAAATAAATAAAATAAATACAATCAATAAAATAAATAAAATAAATAAAATAATTGAAATAAATCAAATAGATAAAATAAATAAAATAAATAAAATAAATAAAATAAATAAAATAAATAAAGTAAATAAAATAAATAAAATAAATAAAATAAATAAAATAGATAAAATAGATAAAATAAATAAAATAAATAAAATAAATAAAATAAATAAAATAAATAAAATAAATAAAATAAATAAAATAAATAAAATAAATAAAATAAATAAAATAAATAAAATAAATAAAATAAATAAAATAAATAAAATAAATAAAATAAATAAAATAAATAAAATAAATAAAATAAATAAAGTAAATAAAATAAATAAAGTCAATAAAATAAATAAAATAAATAAAATAAATAAAATAAATAAAATAAATAAAATAAATAAAATAAATAAAATAAATAAAATACATAAAATAAATAAAATAAATAAAATAAATAAAATAAATAAAATAAATAGAATAGATAAAATAAATAAAATAAATAAAATAAATAAAATAAATAAAATAGATAAAATAAATAAAATAAATAAAATAAATAAAATAAATAAAATAAATAAAATAAATAAAATAAATAAAATAAATAAAATAAATAAAATAAATAAAATAAATAAAATAAATAAAATAAATAAAATAAATAAAATAAATAAAATAAATAAAATAAATAAAACAAATAAAATAAATAAAATAAATAAAATAGATAAAATAGATAAAATAGATAAAATAAATAAAATAAATAAAATAAACAAAATAAATAAAATAAATAAAATAAATAAAATAAATAAAATAAATAAAATAAATAAAATAAATAAAATTAATAAAATAAATAAAATAAATAAAATAAATAAAATAAATAAAATAAATAATATAAATAAAATAAATAAAATAAATGAAATAAATAAAATTAATGAAATAAATAAAATAAATAAAATAAAAAAAATAAATAAAATAAATACAATCAATAAAATAAATGAAATAAATAAAATAAATGAAATAAATAAAATAAATAAAATAAATAAAATAATTGAAATAAATAAAATAAATAAAATAAATAATATAAATAAAATAAATAAAATAAATAAAATAAATAAAGGAAATAAAATAAATAAAATAAATAAAATAAATAAAATAAATAAAATAAATAACATTAATAAAATCAATAAAATCAATAAAATAAATAAAATAAATAAAATAAATAAAGTAAATAAAATAAATAAAATAAATAAAATAAATGAAATAAATAAAATAAATGAAATAAATAAAATAAATAAAATAAATAAAATAATTGAAATAAATGAAATAAATAAAATAAATAATATAAATAAAATAAATAAAATAAATTAAATAAATGAAATAAATAAAATAAATAAAATAAATAAAATAAATAAAATAAATAAAGGAAATAAAATAAATAAAATAAATAAAATAAATAAAATAAATAAAATAAATAAAATAAATAAAATAAATAAAATAAATAAAATTAATAAAATCAATAAAATCAATAAAATAAATAAAATAAATAAAATAAATAAAATAAATGAAATAAATAAAATTAATGAAATAAATAAAATAAATAAAATAAATAAAATAATTGAAATAAATCAAATAAACAAAATAAATAAAATAAATAAAATAAATAAAATAAATAAAATAAATAAAATAAATAAAATACATAAAATAAATAAAATAAATAAAATAAATAAAATAAATAAAAGAAATAAAATAAATAAAATAAATAAAATAAATAAAATAAATAAAATAAATAAAATAAATAAAATAAATAAAATAAATAAAATAAATAAAATAAATACAATCAATAAAATCAATAAAATAAATAAAATAAATAAAATAAATGAAATAAATAAAATAAATAAAATAATTGAAATAAATGAAATAAATAAAATAAATAATATAAATAAAATAAATAAAATAAATAAAATAAATAAAATGAATAAAATAAATAAAATAAATAAAATAAATAAAATAAAGAAAATAAATAAAGGAAATAAAATAAATAAAATAAATAAAATAAATAAAATAAATAAAATAAAGAAAATAAATAAAATAAATAAAATAAATAAAATAAATAAAATAAATAAAATAAATAAAATACATAAAATAAATAAAATAAATAAAATAGATAAAATAGATAAAATAAATAAAATGAATAAAATAAATAAAATAAACAAAATAAATAAAATAAATAAAATTAATAAAATAAATAAAATAAATAAAATAAATAAAATAAATAAAATAAATAAAATAAATAAAGTAAATAAAATAAACAAAATAAATAAAATAAATAAAATAAATAAAGTAAATAAAATAAATAAAATAAATAAAATAAATAAAATAAATAAAATAAATAAAATAAATAAAATAAATAAAATAAATAAATGAAATAAATTAAATAAAATAAATGAAATAAATAAAATAAATAAAATAAATAAAATAAATAAAATAAATAAAATAAATAAAATAAATAAAATAAATAAAATAAATAAAATAAATAAAATAAATAAAATAAATAAAATAAATAAAATAAATAAAATAAATAAAATAAATAAAATAAATAAAATAAATAAAATAAATAAAGTAAATAAAATAAATAAAATAAATAAAATAAATAAAATAAATAAAATAAATAAAATAAATATAATAAATATAATAAATATAATAAATAAAATAAATAAAATAAATAAAATAAATAAAATAAATAAAATAAATAAAGCAAATAAAATAAATAAAGTAAATAAAATAAATAAAATAAATAAAATAAATAAAATAAATAAAATAAATAAAATAAATAAAATAAATAAAATAAATAAAATAAATAAAATAAATAAAATAAATAAAATAAATAAAATAAATAAAATAAATAAAATAAATAAAATAAATAAAATAAATAAAATAAATAAAATAAATAAAATAAATAAAATAAATAAAATAAATAAAATAAATAAAATAAATAAAATAAATAAAATAAATAAAATAAATAAAATAAATAAAATAAATAAAATAAATAAAGTAAATAAAATAAATAAAATAAATAAAATAAATAAAATAAATAAAATAAATAAAATAAATAAAATAAATAAAATAAATAAAATAAATAAAATAAATAAAATAAAATGGAGTTTTAAATCCGTGCACACTATGGTGACACGCTCCAGTCCCCCCACACATCGCCAAAAATATCATCCCCGAGGGATCGTGGGAGAGCGAGCGAGAGAGAGAGGGAGAGAGAGAGAGAGCGAGAGTACCACACATCCCTTTACTCATATTAAAGATTTTGACCGGTCGCTATAAGAGCCTTTCGCATAAGCTTAATATCATAACGGGTCCTGGTGTAGAGACAACTATTCAGACTGGTAGTCAGACGGTTGACAGTTCGAGTCTCGGTGTCTGCATCGAATTTTTTAATTCTTTAAAAAAGAGAAACTAAAAACAGCACTCCACCATACCGATACATTCCCTCCCTCTCTAAACCCCCAAAAATAAAAAGCGCACTATGAACAGTGCTCCGCCATACCGACACGCTCCATCCCCCTCCCCTCCCCGCGCCCGCGGTACATCGAGCCACGGACACTCGGCGGCCGTGGAGTGGTGGTAAAAAAAGCGTACTATGGCGACACGCTCTATCCCCCCCCCTCCCCCACTTAATAAATTACCATTGAAGCATGTGAAATGTCTAATTCCAATTTACCTACATCTGAATATCGTCCCACGAGTAATTGATACAATGAACTGTTCTCAGATATTTTAATGCAAAATATTTAGTAAAAGCGACGAAAGAAAGTATAACACGAATTTCAATATATTTCTTTAAACCAAATTATCATGGAGAAATGGGAAAATAACCAATCCTAATTTGTGCGGAAGCTTTAGTACTTTTTTGCTATATCACTGAGTGGATGTATGGTAAATCTTTCGACGCATGTATTCTTTTTCACTTTATATATTCCTAGTAATGATGATGGGCATAGAATAGTATACAAATCTTCACAGGCAGTGAATGGTTTACCTATTATTACAAATTCTCGAGTTTCACGACAGCTATATTCTGGACGTCAATTATATCACCGTCTTTTAGAACACAGCAACTATAAACATTTATTTAGTTCTAATAGTAAAGTTCGATGATTGCATGGCTTTATACTGTGGATTTTTTTCTTTTTTTTTGTATTCACCGGGCACTCAGTCCTTTGGACCATTGTGCCCGAGCCCCTTAAGGGCAAACCGTTACCGTGTCGGCCCCAAGGGCAAGCCGGCCTCCCGCGCAAAGCTCAGGAGTACTGCCGCCCCCGCGACCGCCAGATCGAAACCATTTGCGACACTGGTCCCAAGGACGTCATTTCTTGACTTCCTCGAGCCCGGCGCAGCTCCTTATGAGATGGAGAGGTGTATCCATCCCGTCATGGCATCTCTTGCATTCCGGGTCCTCTGAGAGCCCCAGACGCGTTCGGTGTTTTCCCGTATGCCAGTGTCCCGTAATCACCTCCACAACCAGTGTCAGTTGAGCCCGGTCGAGGCATGACAGCTCGGTGCCTAGCTTTTCCGTGGGGCCAGAGAACAAGGCCTTAGTGTGCCTGATCCCTGGACTCCGCCCCCAGAGGTCTGCAAAACGTTCCGCGACCCACTTTGAGGTCGCCCGTCTCATGAACTCCTGGGTGATACCTATGGGGTATAGGCCCGCCATGTCGTGCCGCGAAGCACCGATCCTGGTGAGCTCGTGCGCCCTGTTGTTGCCCCGGGTGCCGCTGTAACCCGGCACCCAGACTACCTTGACTCTGTTGGCACTTCCTATTAGTGTCAGCAGGTTTATGCAGTCTCTCACCAGCCCGGACCTTACCACTACGCTGTGTAGAAGTCTGAGCGCGGTGCGACTGTCGCTGCATATGTAGATACTATATGCTTATGAGTGTAGCCTTTGTCCCTGATATTGCGGGCACAGGCCTTGATGGCGAATAATTCCGTTTGTAGGACAGTCGCCGTGCTCGTCAGGGCGTAGAATCTTCCGTCCGTGGCCCCTCACACCATACGCCTGCCCCCGCTCCTGCACCTGATTTAGCCCCGTCCGTGTATCAGACTAGTCCCTCAGGTGGCAGTATGCTCTTATGTCTGTTTGTCGGGATAGAGGACCGTATAGTGGTGTTGGAAGTGGTGTTCCCGTGGGTACCAGTCGCCACCGAGTCGGGTTACCTGTTCCAGGTCCCCCGCTCTCGAGAGGATCGTTGCGTGCCCGACAGCTGCGCCCTTCCACTGTCCGCAAATAAGCAGCCGGCTGGCTGAGTTTCTTGCTCCCGCCTCTGCCGTAATGTGCTGCGGCGGGATGTTAAGCAGAGCTCCTATAGCCAGGGTGGGAGTAGTGCGCATTGCGCCTGTCATCCCTCATCCCATCAGCCTGTAAGCTCTGCCCAGTGCTCTCCTGTTTTGTCCCCGCTCAAGCTCGGGCCACAATACCAGGGAGGCGTACGTTAGTTGCGGGACCATGATGGCCGAGTAAATCCACTTCACCATCCTGGGTTTTAGCCCCCACGTTTGCCCAAACATTCTCCTGTAGGCCCAGAAGGTCGCTATTCCTCTCCGAGCCTGTTCGCAGATGTGGCTCTTCCAGCTGAGCTTGTGGTCCAGCGTCACTCCCAGGTATCGGACCTCTTGAGAGAACGCCAGCCCAGCCCCGAAGATCGAAGGGGGCCTCATTTTGAAGCGCCTCTTCTTAGTGAATAGTACCATCTCAGTCTTGTTGGGATTTACCCTCAAAGACTTTGATATGCACGAATCCTCCACAAGGTCGAGTCCCTTCTGCATCTCGCTTGCCATTGCTCCCGGATGATTGCCCCTAATTGCGATGCAAACATCATCGGCAAAGCCTACTATTTTGACCTTCCGTCCCGCGAGCCTTTTCAGGAGCCCGTCGACCACCATGAGCCACATTAGAGGTGAGGTTACTCCTCCCTGCGGGCACCCTCTGCCGACGTGCGCCCTGACACTCGTCCCGCCGAGACTGGCCGTTACAATTGGCGATCGAAGCATGAAGTCCATCCATTTGATGACCATGTCCTCAACTCGGAAGTCCCTCGCTGCTTCACAGATCGCGTCGAAAGATGTATTGTCGAATGCCCCTTCGATGACCAGGGAGACGGATAGAGTTGCCTCCTTTCTGCTAAGTGCGCCTTCTTTCTCCCGGACCAGGCAATGGAGTACCGTCTCTACGGACCTGCCCGCCTGGTACGCGTGTTGGGACTGGTGCACTGGCTCTCTCACCAGCGCCCCATCCCTTATGAATCTGTCAACGAGTCTCTCCATGGTCTTAAGTAGGAATAACGTCAAGCTGATAGGTCTAAATGCCTAGGCCAGGTCGTACCTGGTCTTTCCCGGTTTCGGGATAAACACAATGATGACCTCTCTCCAAGCTTTTGGCACATATCTTAGTGCAAGACAGAATCTGAAGATGTAGTTTAGGTGCCTGATCGGGCTCCCCCCCCCCCCCTCCTGAAGGAGGGCGCGAAAGATCCCGTCGGCTCCTGGGCTCTTGAACTTGTCGAAGGAGTTCAATGCCCATCGGATCCTGTCGTGAGTGATCACCCTCGCGGCGGTGACCCAGTCGCCCGTTCTGGTGCCCCAGTCGCCCGTTCTGGTGCCGGCAAGCGATTCCCCGTTTTGTGGGTCTCGCTCCGGCAGTCTTGAGCCAGGGAACTGCACCTCCAGCAAGTGTTCCATTATGTCTTCGTGTTTCTCAGCCACTTCCCCGTTGGGAAGAGTGAGTCCACCAAGCCTGTATTGCGGACCATTAGCGAAGACTCTGCGCAGTCTGGCCACTGTTGGCAGAGCCTCGACTTCCTTGCAGAATTTTCCCCAGGCCTCCAATTTCGATTTCTTTATGGACTTTTTATAGGTCCGCTGTTCCTCTTTGTACGCAGCCCAGTCCGTTGCAACCTTTGTTTTCAAAGCTCTATTGAGTAGGTGGCGGGAGCTGGAGCTTAGTCGGCTAAGCTCTTTGCTCCACCATGCCACCTTCCTTCCTTTTCTGCGTGCCCGGAGGGGGCACGCTGCTTCATAGGCATGGATAATGGAGTAGGTGAGCGAGCTCACGCCCCCCTCGATCCTACCGTCAGTTCTCAGCCAGCCTTCTGCTTCCCCCGAGCCTGTCCTCGAGTTCCTCTTTATATAGGTCCCAGTCGGTGGCCCTTGGGTTGCGATAGGTGCCCCCATCGTGGTGGGCCCCTTCTGCTGCCAGGCTGAATGTTATTCGGCGGTGGTCCGAGAGAGTGTCCTCCTCATCCACTCTCCACTCCCTCAGACACTGCACCACTCTTCGAGATCCCAACGTGAGATCGATGACCTCTTGTCTCCTTGCGGTAACGAAGGTGGGTCTCGATCCCCTGTTCATGATCTCTAGGTCCGTCGTCGAGAGGTATTCCAGCACATCCGAGCCTCTCTCGTTTGTGTCCGGGCTTCCCCAGATGAGGTGGTGCAAATTCGCGTCTCACCCTACCACCAGGTCTAACCCTTCCTTGCGGCAGTGTTCTACCACTACTTTTAGTTCCCCCGTGGGGGGTTGCTCGGCCGTGCCGTGGGGCAGGTACGCCGAACAGACTACGAGGTCTGTCCGTCCCCCGCCCAACCTCAGCCCGACCGATGCCACCGCCAGATCCCTGCTGCAGAATCTGCCTAGCTTCAGGGCGCTGTGCCTTTTGAATACAAAGACACAGGCCGTTGGGCCGGGCTCTGCGGGATCGCAGATTAGCACTCCGTTGCGTTGGTCTATTCCCTTCACCAGCCCCTTGTTAATCCAAGGTTCCTGTATCAGGGATATGTCTGTCTGCTCCACGGCCAGGTCCCGGTTGTGAACAGCCGAGGCCGCTATGCAGTGTTGCAGGTTAATTTGGGAGAATTAGGTGCTCGCTGCATCCACCTTGGATGCAGTGCTGACCGTTGTCGTTCTGGTTTGGGGAGGAGGCCCTTGCGTATTAACGCGGGCTATTGTCCTCACCTATTTTCACCTCAAGGTCCGCTGGTTCTCCAGCCGTCCCCTGAGGTACCTTTGACGGTCCTGACAGAGACCCTTCGAGTGTGCTCTGGACTCCCCTCTGAGTCTCTGCCAGGCCCATCTTTGACAGGCCTTACGCCCTTGTCGGCCTGCCTCTGGCCTCTCTACCTCGCTTCCCCGGACGCCCGGGGCAGTCGTCCCCCTTTGCGGGCACCGCGGTATTAGCCGCTGGCGGGCCCCTGCTCCACCCCCCCCCCCCCCCGTTAGGGAGGTGGCATCTTCAAGAAGCTCGATGTCCATCTCCCCCACAGGAACCGAAGATTCCCCCTGAGCTGCCACTGGGGCGTCCCTCCGCCGCTCCACCCCGGTCCTCTGTCGGGCCTCGTAAAAACGAGCCCGAGTCAGTCCGAAGTGGGGGGCGAGGTCACGCTCCCTCAGCCTCTCAAGGGACACGGCGTCGACCCCTATGACCGCGTGCACCGCTCCTCGAACAGCTTTCTGGTCCCACACTCTCCACATGTGAGTGCGTAGTCCCGGATTATGCCGCTGCATCCTCGCGAGGGGATATATACTGTGGATTACTGCAGTTCTTAGGTAGCGGACCTTCTACATGAAGAGAAGTGCGAACAGGAATCAAATTATCATTTATGTCTTCAGCGTACTGTGAACATGCAGTTTTCATTTTTTGAATTTCTCCGCAGCGCCGAGCAATTTGTTGCAATGGTTTTTCGGATTTGCGTACCATAGGTTTTAGTGTTTGCATACAATTTTCAAATTTGAAGGCACTTAACTGCTCCATATAACTTCGCATCTTCTACGAGGTGAATAATGCCATGCACATTATGTGTTAAGTGATAGACTCCGTATATTGTAGCAAATGACGTTATAAAATGTTTCGCGAGTTGTGTTGCGTAGTTCAACTTATTTCGATGCCGGTCCGCTTCGCATAATATTTTTATTAAAACATGGAGCGTCATGAAGTGATTGTACATATTTTTTGATAAAATCTTCCTCGAAACAATTGGCGCCGTATATAAAAGAAATTGTCGAAACTCTGTGGCTTTCCATTGCTTCAAAAACTCCAGCGACTGAGGTCTTCGACCAAAATCTTGTGGTGTTCCCGCCACGGCCTGTAAACGCGCGGCTCATCGCTCAGCTCGATATGAGGCCAGTATGTCCATCTGTCGATGGACATAGTTCATTCGATAGATGGACCTCGAGTCAATCAATCGAAGCGACACCCTCGCCGGCTCGCCGCTTGGCGGCCGGAAGCCGGCTGGAGAGAATCATTCTGTTCCGGTAATTGTTTGCGCTCACATCGAGAAAAAGTAAATCTCAGTCAGTGAATTTTCAATTATAACGATACGGCTCTGCACGGTTAACTCATAATACTAGTACTCGGCTCTAAATCCTTTAAATTGTTATTATATCGATCTTGGCTATTCGTTAAGTGTGAACCCCAACGACGACTTCGGCTTTACCCTGGCATTGTAAGATTAGACAGTGGAATAAACCTATTTTTTTTTTTTTTTGCAAATAAAAAGTGAGCTCAGTAGACGGCTCATCCCGAGCGTTATTTTTTCACTAAATCTCCTTCCTCAATTCAGATAAGTGCGCGAACATGTGGAATAAATGGCCTCATATAACTTTTAAGCTGTTTTGATATTTTTATAATTTGTAAACGACCGAGTCTATAGTTGTCTTCCCCATGAATCCATAATATTAACATTTTTTAACAACACCCCGCAGAATTAAATGCATGTAATCTAAAGGCACATTAGAGACCAATCCCAATCTCGGTATATCGCTTAGCATTTAATTTGGGGAAACACCTGCGATTTTTTACTGTTTTTCCTTTCGTCACACATTTAGTGTAGCTATTAAATCCGTTAAAACTGTTCACGGCCAAAATAAATTATTTTGTCGGAGCGTCACAAATGATCAATCGAATCGAGAAGTTATAATTTTTCCCGCCAATCATAATGCCATTTGGGGACAACTCAATAGCCTCTTCGACAAATTCCATTAAGTAAATATTCACGACTTGAGGTTTTTTGTGGCCGTAGTACACTCCAATCATGAAAACTTCTTTATACGATATAATATTTCCCAAAATTGGCCAAAACGCTGCGGAAGAAGACTTGAATAAATGGACCCCATAAATATTTATAGCAATAGCTATGTCATCAACTTTGAAATTTTCAATTCTAGCACGAACGTCTTGAATACTTGAGGCAAGTCCGCAATGGTAGTACTCTCCCGGAAAAACTTGTCTAATATCGGTTCTTTTCGTCGTCTCCAGTACAGTACGAGGATCGCTCGATAAAACTGTTGATAGGCTTGGGACAAATTTTAACAAGTTAAGTAACTTTCTCAAGCTGTTATGCGATATTTTTTCGCCAACAGCCCACATCTTTAACTTTGTTTTAACATAATTGGCGATCTGAGAACAGTCCATCAATGTTTCTATTCCGGAAATTTTAACAACGTAAGTAGTATTCCTATCGTTATGCGTATTTTCATCACTGCTCGGATAACTATTCCTTTCAAGAGAATTATTTATAGCTTGTATTGAGATACAGCTCTCATCGGGCGATGTTAAATCAGGAGAATTATTTGAGAATGCTCGTTCAATCGTTTTTGAACAGGGTAATGGGTCGATAGTTGCATTTGCCGGAGACAAATCGGTTGATTCACTAGCGGCTTTAGGTTGATTTTCCCACTGCTGAATAATTTTTGTAATTCGACGTCGTCGCTGTCGGCTACAAATTTGATAATCACTTTTTCTTTTGCATGACTCCATCTGTTGAAGAAAAATGGTTCTTAGGGCTTCGTAGGTTTTGAGATATACGCGCGGAAGGCAGTGCAACTTCGATTAAGTTAAACGTAAAACTAACATCTTACGTTACTAAAAAAAAGATAATTTTGTTTACACAGTTATTCTCTTTCCTAACATTCCGAGCGCAACTATAAAATTGATTCACGAGGCAGAAAAAAATTCAAACAATGAACTAAAAAAAACTGACTTTTCCTGCGAATTATTTTAAAAGTACAATTTTTTTTAAACATATCCATGAATTTTCGTATTAATAGTAAAGTTATCTTAAAAACAAAAAAAAAGTACAATGAATGTATGCATTATTTTTAACTGCAACACTTTGTTCTGTAACCGCTCTCCAAAAGCTTGAAGTTATTTTTTTTCAGAAACATAAACTATAAAACTGTCGTTATGAAAACTAATCATTCAACATCATAGGAATGAAAAGAAACCGGGACAACCCTTCATGATTATGATTGTAGTGGAAAAAATTCAAAAGATGAAGCTAGATTTATTGAGAAATATCGTAATTTAGCATCCTACGAAAAATAACAACCGAAAAAACATGTCTCGCCTACATCGAGTAATGTTGGATATGCGCGCGGCAGAAGAGTTTCGTGGAAGAATAATATAAAAGGAATTATAGGAATAAAAAGAGAACAAAATTGATAATAAAAATTAATCTTTTCCGTGATCAAATAACAATACAGGGGCTTTCTTTAGCCCCTCAATAAATGAGGACACATGTTTTATGCATTGCAGCTTCTATGGAGTCCTTTTTTAGTTCATACTCCCAATTACTTTCTTTCATTCGGGTTTCTCGTTATATTATTTTTATACAGATTGAAAAAATGGAAATATTTTTAAAAAGTGAACAAAATCAATCTATATAGTCATGATCGAATAATAGAAACCTTACGCGAAAAAAACACACATTTTTTTATATTCATATATACGTATGTGAAGTGAGATGCTGTACACCTCACTCCATTTGAATTACCGCGCGCCCGCTTGAAGATTAATTCAATATACCTCTGCTACGTAAAATATCACATCTAAATTCACGATAGCACTATGAGCGATACGATAGCAAATACGCAATATCTTTAGCAAAGTTGGACAAAGGTGAACAAAGGAGGCGCAGAAACGCGAGAGCCTATGAACACGAGGTCACATACGAAACAATATAGCTTAGCAGAGCCGGGCGGGCATGCGGCGTACTTTATCATTAATCGATTTGGTCATCGACAAATGCGCGTATTTCCAAACTATAATCTTTGGAAAACCTTTGCCAGGTCCCACTTGCACCTTATTTCCTTATTTTTTGCTATGAAGTTTCTTTTTTTTCTTATTTTCTAGGTTCTCTATTTATTTATAGTGTATAAATTAGGATAAAATTCTCCTGAACTTTTCAATATTTGTAAAAATTATAGCAATTTGTTGGTTTTTCGAAATTTTTCGAACAAATAAGAATTTTGTAATGCCTGATCGATTTGACCGATTTTGACTAGATTGTATGCCATATATCTAAGGCTTAGGATTTTTCTTATAGTTTTCGACATCCTAAATCCAATAGTGCAAACATTTCTGCGCTCGGTGTTGAAAAAAGTTAAAAAAAACAATAAAATGCCCATGTTTCGATAACGACAAGGAAATTGGAAAAGTTTCAGAAAAAAAATTAAATTACGAATATGTAGTAAAAAAATACTGATTTTTTTTAGCAAAATCAATATAAAGCTAAAAGTCAGCAAAATAAATAATAACAATTTAGGATGGGGAGGCGAGTGAGCAAGGAGAAAGCGGCATTGGTTTCGTGAAACTTCCGATCGAATGATGAACTTTGAGAATGTTATGAACAAATTCGATGAAAAAAAGTCAATTTCTCATTAGATTAGAAATCTATTTCATGTGATTTCCATCCGATTGAGCTATTAGTTGGCGAGAACTATTTTTTTTTATAATTTCTGGCAATTTTTTATGCATTAAAGAATTGATATAAACAAATTTGTTACAAGTTCATTTCTCGCTAAATTAAAAATCCATTTTATTCGATTTGCAATCGATATTGAGCTATATACTGGGCATGAACTAAATATTATTTCATGGAAATTCTTATAAACGATATTTATAAATAAATTCTGATAACACAAAGTCTATTTTTCATAAAGTTAGAAATCGGTTTCGCGACGTTTCCTTTCAAATGAGATATACAATGACGAGAATTTTTTTTTTATTAGTACTTCCTATATACATCCATAAACGAAAACGCGGTCATAGTCTCCTCGCGGTTACGACACGATATCCTCAAGCCATCCTATATTAATCCCAGGTAGAACAGCGTTTTACTAGTAACTCCCAGAGACGTCTATGAGAGAGTACACTGTGATTGTCTACTCGTGGTTGCGACAGGACATCCTCAAGCCATCCTATATTAATCCAGGTAGAGCAGCGTTTTACCAGTACGTCCCACAGACGTCTATGAGAGAGTGCACTGTGATCGTCTACTCATGGTTACGGCAGGATATCGTCAAGCCATCCTATATTAATCCAGGTAGAGCAGCGTTTTACTAGTAAGTCCCACAGACGTCTATGAGAGAGTGCATTATGATTGTCTCCTCACGGTTACGATAGGACATCCTCAAGCCATGCTATATTAATCCCAGGTAGAAGAGCATTTTACTAGCATCTCCCAGAGACGTTTATAAGAGAGTGTACTGTGATCGTCTACTCATGGTTACGGCAGGACATCCTCCCGCCATCCTATATTAATCTCGGGTAGAACAGTGTCTTACTGGTATCTCCCACACACATCTATAAGACGTTCTGTCGTGATGAGATATGAATAGGACTGTATTAGGATGCTCCCGAGATAAATTTTGCTGTGTGGGCTAGTAAATTTTGCAATATTTTAAATTCGCATCCCCGCCCTGCATGAAGAATTCGCTGCCCTAGAGAGTGCTCCATCCGCACGAGCCATGAAACTGCTTTTTTAGATTGGTTATGAGCCCATCTGTAGCCGTTCGTTGGAATAATACCTATCGTGTTATCTTTCAAAAGTTTTTACGAAAAACGCGAAAACAAGCTGACGCTATTGTTGTACACTCTTCGAACGGGCAGACATTGCCGCTTGCAATAAACATATTCCGAAAAGCCATACACGTACGCCTTAATATCGTAACATCTGTCGTGCAATAATCAACAATTTCTTACTAAAAATTGAACAGATAATTAAGATCTTTCAATGCCCGGTACCACTCAAGAAATTTTTCGCGCTCGCCAGCACGCATTGTATCGGGTGAATAATATTCCAGACTTGGTAGAGGACCTTCATAATTTTGGTTTTCTGGTCTGTTGAATAAATGAGGAAAAGTGCCTTTTGTGACAGTATTTGCGAGATCAAAGGCTTTTGGTAGAGCGCATAAAGACATGTGAAAGTAGTGTAGGTTATCGAGAAACACAAGGTTTTCAAGTCGCATCGTAATTATTTTTGTACCGTTCAGAATTAGCGATGGTAGCTGTGTCTTTTTTTCTTCGATTCAATATCGCAAAATAAACTGCACATCAAAACCCCCTGCGTTATGAGCAATACAAATTATACGAGAAAACCCCTTGATACCCGTCATAGCTAATTCTACAAGCTGAGTTACGGGGCTGTGCTCGAAAACAAACTCGGGCACGCCACAATATTCGCACGGCTCTGTTATGGTATCATCAGTACAACAAACAGAGTCATTGAGCTACGCAAAGGTTTGGTTCATGAGCAAAAGTGGAAGTGTCGGCCTTTAAAGGTGTGCACTGCTGTGTTTCAAAGTCATAGAAAATGAAAACTGCTTTACGCGTTTCTTTCTATGTACGAACGCTTTTCATGAAACATATCTGATTATTCGGCTCGTTCTGTTTACACGTCTTGCAGTATTTCACACCGCATATATGTTTCTTTCGTTCTAAAGGTCTTATCGTTTGGAAACACCAGCGACAACGTTTCACAGTTTCGCACACACTCGCTCTTCGGCGGTTCCTGACTACAGCAATAGTCTTGTGTTTTTGCAAACACTGATCTCCGAAAAAAACACGATTACAATCAGCACATTTAATTCCATCATTTGTGTTAGGGTCACAGGGCGGTAGCACAAAACACCGGGGACATTTTTTTTTAAACATCTGTGATCATCTCGACGACTGCGCATATTCCAGCTTGAGCAAAAATCTCTACCACCTACAGCACCTCGGAGATTCAAAATAGGCTGAAAATGATGTGTACGTTCATAATACAGTATATATAGCGTATATTTTATAATGCCTACAGAAGCCAAAACGCGTTTTCTACCATCGAACAAAGGCTTTTTACGTCGCCCTACAGTTAGAAACTTGTACACAACGATGGCGATATTGGCCCGCATTAAATAATCTTGATATTGGGTAATCTCATATACACCACAACCGCATGCAGGCACAATGATAGATATTAGCTGCTCTCGTTAGATCAATAGCCTCATTTTTTGCAACGAACCGTTAATCCGTCTAATACGCTGCCATCTAGTATGTAACTCTCCCGTACGTATTTCACCCCGTTCGGCATATGCGCGTGCTGTTACCAGTGAGCGTGGTAAGCATACATTATCAAAATTACGGATTGTCAATATCGATTTTTTCGTAACAGTCTCGTGGGTTGGACCTTTTTTGCCGCGACCCTCGACACCTCTCACTATACAGGTTTTTATATCGCACACGTCATCGATATTCAAAGATGCTGCACTCTGAGCAACGCTACTTATCAATTGCCAGATATCTTCATATGTATAGTCTCTGGCTAGTCGGAAGGACAAGCATACTGGGCAGTATGTTAAACTATCTGTTGTAAATGATATTCCTACATAGTCACCACCAGCACAAGTGCTGATGATGTGTGTCAAAAGATCGCGGAACGCGCCACTAAGCCAGTCTATTATAGAGAAGCCTACGCGAGGTGGTCTGATACGCAGTGTAATTTCGCGTCCTTGAAGTTTGAAATATTTAAAATATCGTGTGAAATCCTTGATGATCTCGAAGCGAATTCCGGGCGGATGAACATCCCTTAATGATTCTGTGTCCGCGCGAACACGCTTCTTTCCAGCGTCTAGCTGCGTCCCTTAAAATAAATACGGATGATTAGCTCTGCATTGTTAACGCATGCATTTATTCAACGCTATTATCAATATTATTAGTACATTTTATGTAATAGAATTCGGTTATTCATCAAACAGTAATCCCTGAGTTGAATAACCTATGGTAGATTAACCGTTTCATTTATTTGCTGACTAGAATAAACATGTTACTTTTGAGATATAAGAACAAATTATATTTACCCGTGTCGGTGTCATTCAGGAGATGCTGATACCAATCATCATTTAACAGTGCTGGCTCTTCATCATTGTTCATTATACCGTCCTCTATTGGGTATTCCCATAGCTGATTTTCATGCTGTTGAACAACCCTATTTTCTTCTTCCGCTTCTTCATCACCGTCTTGCGATGATAAAACGACAACATTACGGTCGTCATAAATATTAGCGTGAGCATCGTCTTCTTCTTCTTCGTCACTGCTATCTGTATCGATTACTTCAAATTTCCTGGTACTTGTCGGTTTTTGGCATAACCCTGAAGGACCTGCAACCGGTTCACTTTGCTCTTCCACGTAGGGTTGTACTAGTCTATCTAGGATAAAAACAAAAGTATAAGAATAAAGTTAAGCCTGCAATATTGAAAAACCAGCGATTTTGTTAGTTACGCAGTAGTTCAAAAACGTGTGCTTATAAATTTTAGATAAATAAATTTTTTATTTCAAAATACAAACTTAAAATATCAGGAAATCTAAATACTTACGTTTCGCGGTGTTTTTCTCAAAATTTTCTACAGCGCAGACAGCATCTACAAAGCAGCTTCATCATCACTCGATGCGTCCCAAATTTGTCGATAACCTATTATATTGTAACGGATGGTGAGCGGTAAAGATGTAAATAATTATACGCGTGTTTGCGGTGTAAAAGATTAGTGATTTATTAAATGGAGGAAAGGTCTAGTTGGTTTGGAAGTCGGAGGAGAACTGATTTGGATGATGAAAGAGGCTGGGAGAAAGGGTTTGAAAGAAAGAGTTTAGGAGTGGAGGGGATGTCGCGTGAGGGTGATAAGGGACCGTGGGATTGTGGAGTCAGCGGAATTGGGAGTTAGCAAGAAAAGAGATTAGGAGTAGGTGAGAACAGTGGGAATTATAGTAAGTGTGGGACCGTTACAATATCGTTTCCGTCATATTATACCGTTTTCGTTTTTTTACATTTTGTAAAAAGTACTTACTCCTGATTTCATCAGCAATGCCACGGATACTCTGAGATCCTTGAAGACCTCTTCTGCGTAGTTCCTCATACACATACGTTATCACTCTCTGACCCTGCAGTATACCTCTGTTATAGGCCGCCAATATGTAGCGCAGAGGAGCCCACCATATAAGATACTTCAATCGATTGATGAGTTGATCACCCGATAAATGTTTTAATTCGTAACACCACTGACTGTCGTAACGGCGCCGTATCTGTACACTGTGCAATTGTACATAACGCAAAAAATCGCGAATATATTTACGAAGGGCGCGGTCTGCCATCACTCACAATATAATGCACTGTTACGCTACTCAATTAAGACTGTAACTTTTGTATCATCCTAAGTGTATAAAAGACGATCTCGCGCTGGTGTTTGATTTGCATGCATTTTTTGATCAAACCAACAAGACACGTCTTGTTTAAAATATGCAAGGGTGTCGGTTTCATGAGACGTTAGTGTAGACTGGACGTCTTTACACTGTGACGCCATGCGCCACAAGGGTCACAGCCTCCCCTGCAGCCGGCTCGTACAGGGGAGCTGTCCCACACCTGCAATAGAGAGAAAAAGTAAGTACGCGCATTACATTAATTAAATTATAAAACCTGTGCAACACTCACCTGTGCAAGAAGTCAGTCAGTACGACTGACCCCGCCAGACCTAGCAGCATCACCACAGATATCATCGTCGTCGTCGTCGTCATCGTCCTCGACTTGCCCTGAAACAAGAAAAGAAGAAGGAGAACGCCGAAAACTAGACAACAAGATAATGAAAACTCCTCACCATGATTGACCCGCAAGACCCATCAGATCACCACAGCAGTCGTCATCGTCGTCGTCGTCATCGTCGTAGTCGTGGTCGTCGTCGAAGTGGTCGTCATCGTCGTCGTCGTCGTCGTCGTCGTCGTCGTCGTCGCCGTCGTCGTCGTCGTCGTCGTCTTCGTCGTCCTCAGAGACCGGCCTTCGTAACCTAAAAAAATAAAAAGAGAAAATTAAAACCAAGAAGATGATTGAGAAATAAATGAAAAATCAGTCACCTGGACCGACCCGACGACCATCGCCATCATGCCAGACACCTCCGTCACCGTTCACCACCCCAACAAACAATATTAAATAAAAAACCTCACCTCACAACTCGCACTACACTCGAAAAATCAACAACTGTCAAAATCACTGCACCCGTCCGTCCCCGCACACCAGCCATCCATCGGCCGCGCGGCGACAGAGTGACGAAGATGGCAGCAGCGCACGGCGATTACACTACCCTCTTTATTACCCACAAATATCAATTCCTGTCCACAATTATCCCATACTTACCGACCGACCTAATTACCTGCCTGTCCCCAATAGATCGCGGAAATGAGCGAGGAGCTCGATTGCCGGAGCACGCAGTGCACAAGAAGAATAAATAAAATAAAAATAAAAAAATGTCCCCAATAAATCCCGCTCGCGACAGTCCCGAATCAATCACGCGTTCGACCCATCTCCCATCGATCCGTGTCGCTGCTGCCTCGATGATCGATGCAGGCCGGTAGCCAATCAGCGAGCGCGAAAATTGCGCGAGCTTCCGGCCGGCCATGCGGCCGTCACTTTATGACGAGCCGGCGAGTAGTGAGAAGCGAATAATATATAGCGTAGAAAGTAGAGAGTGAAGAACGAAATAATAGAGTGTGCAGAGTGAGTGAGAGAGAGAAGGAGAGACTGAGAAAGGAATTATAAATTGATACAACGACGACGATAAGGAAAGTAAAAGGACCACGAATACGGAACGGATAGAGGATACGAATAAATGATAAGGGCAACGAAAAAGGATTCGAGAGGAACGGAAATCATAAGAGAAAACGAACGAGAAGGAAATCATTCTACGGCCGGTGAGTGTTTGCACAGGTACCCCCCTGACTTCAAACCCGGCTCATTTTTAAGAGAGAATTCGCGAGATTAAAAATTACCCTTTTCTTTTATATTTTCCGAGTGTGCAACATCAGCCAGTGTCGTTATATTTTTTTTCTCTCCTTTGTTGCCGTGTAGGACGGCAGTTAAACGTAGAAATTAAAGTTATCGAAATTCGTTGTAACGGTCTTTCCTACCCGCCTGACCCCCCTTCCCCCTCTACCTACTACCTCGACCGCCGTCGAGAACATTCGATCGTGCGTGTCGCGCAATCACACCTAACCTCCCCCCCCCTGCCCTTCAATCATCCGAAGTCTTCACGGACAACAACGCCTTTCTCCCTGCCCGCCCTTTCCTCGCGACTGACCGTATCACGCGTAGAGCAAGAAAATAAATCGTGCGACCAAGACTTAATATAATAAAATTACAGCCAGTGGTAATCATTAAGAGGCCGTTGAGCCGGCGAATCCTCCCCCTGAGATTAATTTCCCGTCCGACCTCCCCCTTCCTACATGCTAGCCCAACACCCTTCACCTGTTAGATCACAAGTATTATTATTGTTAATTTTTTTTTGTTTATAAAAATATTAACTGGCGCCCAAAGCTAAGTAAAAAAATTTTTGTTGATATATTTTTATATAATATCCCGGAGATCGTCCGCCGTTAAAAGTAAATAAAAGTTATTGATGTTCTTAGTTTGTTTCCTCTTTTATTGTTCCCATTGAAATTTTCCCCATACCCCCCTCCCAACGGCGTGACAATACATATAAGATTAAAAATTTAAACGTAACAATCATATTTAAAAACATCTCAAATGGTTTTTCTATATTTTTTAAAGGATAATCAAAAAATTTCAAAATTTACCATGTTTAAAAAATCAAGAAAATAAAAATTCTGACAGTTATCCTCTTTGGGTTGTAATACAGTGAATATATATATATATATATATATATATATATATATATATATATATATATATATATATATATATATGCAGTATTCTATGCCAAATTGCGTATTATATATAATAAGAGAAGCAGATTGTAGCACGGTCTCCCTCTTCCTATAGAGACCTCTATAGTTCTTTCTCTCTCGCACATACAGCTGTTTTAAGAGATAGAGAGTGCACGAGTTCAGATCCAAAGTATAGACGAGGTGGTGATGCACAGTGGGGCAGAATCCTAAAAACTTGGCCAAAAATCGAAAAATCGACTTTCATATATTCGACCTAAAATAGTTGTAACAGGTTTAGGGACAATTCGAGCAGCTGCCTGTGACAGGAAAATTTCGTATACCTGCCCCTTCTCCCCGATTAGTCAGTCCGAAGTTGGCCTTCGTCCCGAACGCACACAACGGAGCGTAGAGCCGAAAAGTGTCGAGAAGTTTGAATACCCATAAAACGTGACTGAGTTAACGAAATTTAATTTCCAAAAATGGAAAATTCTGCTGGAGGTATGTAGAATTGTATTGTGTGAATATGAACTGTTAATTTTGCATGCACATAACTAATAAACAGTATAAATAAACAATGAAAATAACTTAATTTTTTATGTTAACACGATGTTTGAATATGGATTTAAAAAAATTAAGGCCGGTTAAGGCTTCGATTCTTATTGAGTTTTGTACATTATACTATTGCTCACAACATATAAAAAAATTAGCTGCCCCAAGCTATCACCGAAGTGTTGGGATAGTTTTTTATTTCCACATTATCACTTCGCGCGATTATACACTCATTCAAAACTACTGTAAATGAAATTGTTCTTCAATTTTTCTGTCTATTTACATGAAATATGTATTTCAAATGTAACATTAACCCGAAAAAATTATTTTTATTCTTACTTACGAAAAGCAGTTTACTAATATTTCGTATATGAAATACAAATAATATATTTTAAATGTAACAAGTGAGAATTTTGAAATTAAATCGTGATAGACGTGAAATATTCGTTATATTCTGGGATCTGTTTATATACATTTGGAATTTTACGAACAAGACATCGTACTGCTTCTCCCTCGAAAGCGGACCCCTCCGCCCCCCCCCCCTCATCCCCAGGCCCGGGTCTTGCAAGGCCGTTATATACCTGCGTTCGTTGACTCGCACACCGCTTGTAGAAGCACGTTGTCTATTTTCATGTTTTGAAATGTATTCTATCAAATCTTCGAAATAATTAATTATGTTAGTCATAACTGTTATTTGCAATATGTTTTTTGTTTTTATTACTCATATATGCATACTACAATTTTTTTTTTAATGTTGTGGTCAAATGGAAATTAATATATTATTACAATAATAAAATATTTACACAATTTCAAACGATAAAATATACATTTCAATTTATATGTTGGTTTCGATTGAATTAAGTATACATTGTATATTAATTTATTTATATATTAATAAATAGTAGATTAATAAATCTATTCTTCAGAACAATAAATTCTACTCTTTCAAAAAAAATGCCATCATTTTAATACTGATACATTAAATGTATTAATAATGAAGTAAAAATAAATAAAATTAAATATTATATACAAAACAAATTGTTAATTTTTTTTAATACAATTATTTTTTATGAATATTATATTACATTTGAATTATTTTATTTTACAGGATCTTCCACAAATGACCTGATTTTGTCACGAAAAGATGTTTTTTTTATCATAAAAGAACACATTAAAGAAAATCAGCATGCCATATTTGAGATCTTGGAGAAAACTATAGCTGAAAAACACGAAAAATCTGTGTATATGTCAGAAGATTTCAAAGTTACGTTAGCTGCATTATTTTCAACCATCAGATCAAAATGGACAACAGCATCAAGGACATTAGACAGATTTTTAAAACAAAATGAAGAATGGCTGAAAGGAGATATACGCTTTCCAACCTCGATCAAGCAATCTACCGAAATCGCAGCACAAGAGGGGTCAGAAGATATTTCCAAGCGCGGTCGTCCTTCAAAAAGTTTCGATTCAAATAGTGACAGATCCAAGCGTCGAAAAACTGAAGGAATTCGAAAATCTTTTACACCGGAAGAATTAGCTTATGCAACGCAAATGAGTCTGAGATCCGCCGGCAAAGTAGAAGCGGCAAAAATAGTCAAAGATGTGTCTTTAGCAAGCCCAACAAAAGCTACTCAGTATGCTACTTCATTTCAGTCGAAAAAGGAAGAAACTTTTACTCCCGACGAAGCTCTTTCGGTACTGCTCGAGACCAAGGCTTCAAAACAATCTTATCAATTGACAAGAAACTCGGCAAAAAAAAAAATTGTAAATTGTATCCATCATACAAAAAAATAGAATAGGCCAAACAATCGTGCTACCCGCCAGACTACTATGTAGGTATAACTGAAACTAGCGCAGAAGTAAGTGTTCAAGCTATACTAGATAAAACGGTTTCAAGAATTCTCGAACTTCAAGACGAAGTCATTTCTACTTTAAGTCCCGAGAATTAAAAAAATTTAGAATTTTTTTGCAAATGGGGGTATGATGGAAGTTCCGGGCAAAGCGTATATAAGCAAAAGTTTTCAGAAAACGGAAAAACAGATGAAAGTGTTTTTTTCACCTCATTTGTACCAATCAAGCTCGTAAGCAAGATAGAAAACACTGAAACTATTGTATGGCAAAATCCAAGGCCATCTTCACCAAGATTTTGCAGGCCAATAAAATTGCAATTTTCACACGAAACGGTTGAAACGACAGTAGATGAAGTAAATGATATAGAACAACAAATAGAAAAACTAGTGCCTTTTAAACCATTAATTGCACAGAGACATTTAATTGTAACGCATATCATGACATTTATTATGATTGATGGTAAAGTGTGCAATGCTGTCACTGGCACAAAGTCAGCACAACGCTGTTTTTATGTAATGCCACTTCTAAACAGTTTAATAATATTGACGAAATCCTAAACAATGAAGTTAATACAAACAGTTTGCGATTTGGCGTCTCAACATTGCACGCATGGATACGATTTTTTGAATGCTGCTTACACTTAGGATATAAACTTGATGTACAAAAGTGGCAAGTGCGTACTGCAAAAAAAGATTCGGACGCGAAGACAAAAGAAGAAGTAGAGTCGAACAAAATGAAAATTCAGAACAAGAAGCTGGATATACAAAAAGAATTCCGAACTCAACTAGGACTCGTCGTGGATCGCCCAAAGCCCGGTTATGGAAGTACTAATGACGGAAATACAGCTCGACGTTTCTTTGAAAATAAAGCTATATATGCCAAAATAACAGGCGTGGACGAATTGTTAATTCATCGATTTCACGTCATTTTACAAGCCATGTCAAGCGGATATAATGTTAATATTGAACAATTTGATGCATATTGCTTGGAAACTGCAAGATTGTATGTCAAGTTATATTCGTGGTACTATATGCCAACATCCGTTCATAAAGTATTGATTCATGGAGCAACTCTTATTAATAATGCAATATTGCCTATTGGACAACTTTCCGAAGATGCTCAAGAATCTCGCAATAAAGACATTAAAAGATTCCGCCAGGATTTTGCTAGAAAGTGCTCAAGAACAGCAAATATGAGAGATGTATTCAACCGACTCATTATTACATCTGATCCGATACTTTCTAGCATTAGAAAACTTCCACAAAAACCATGGAAAAAGTTAGAGTCGGAAGTATTGCAGTTGCTACAACCACCAGAAATACAAGTACGCGAACATAATTTTTTAGACGATATTTCGAATACATCTTCGACCACGGCATCCGAATCAGAATCCGAATCAAATGTAAACGATGACGAAGAACAATATTTCTGTTATTGAATAAATAAAACAGACTACGTTCATTATTAATTAAAAACATTGATTTTCTTACACTTTACCATCTCCATAATCCTATCCTTTATTATAATGAAACGAGTAAAACATGAAATTCTTAGATTTGGGTCCGCCATTTTGAATTTTGAAATTAGGACATCGAATTCGTAATCAGCGACCTCGAAAACCCCCGAGTAAGGATTTTTGAGTGTTTAAATTGACTTCTACTATTTATGGCCAGGTTTCTGGGATTCTGCCCCACTGTGCGTCGCTGAATGAGAGCCATTCACCGCTGAGCTGTACACGTTTTTACGACAATATATACCATTGTTTAGGTGAACCATCTATATAAAAAGAGAAATAATTAATTATTAGTATAAATAAAAGAGATCGCAGTCTATAAGAATGTAGTGCATACCTTTTTATCATCGTAATCGGCACCGTACAACGGAATGTCATCATCGGCAGGAGGGAAAGCTTCCTTTTTTTCTTTTGATTTCGGTTCTATTTCTGTCCCAGGATTATTCAAAGGAATCTTCTGTAGATAAAACATAATGATCATTTCTATCATACAAATTAGATTTCATATTAGAAATAAAATACTAGTTATTTATATGATTTAACACCATATGATAAATGAAATAGTTCTGACCTTTAATAAAAATAAAAGTTTGTAATGTTAAAATAATACGATAAACTTTTTTCTAAATAAAAAAGTTACGTAATAAGTTTTCTCAGTTGGCAACTGTGTCTGCAAGAATTTTCAATTTTTTTTATCAATATTTGAACGAGCAAACGAGCCCGCCGACGGCGGGCGAGGTTCGATCGTAATTATATGAAGCGTCTCGTTCGAAGATGATAAAACCGTATAGTAATGTCAGTTGCTGTAACTTTCACAATATTCAGAGTATTATTTTTAATTTTTCCTCGGTTGGTACCCCTCGCTCCGCTCATTAAGCCCTCTGGTGGCGCCATCCATCCTCATATATTTTAGAGATGACGACAGTTATCATGATGATGATCCGGGGTTTCTATCCATCGGTGTCCTTCGAGGGGGGAGGTGGGAGGATCATCTTCGAACGAGACGCTTCATATAATTACGATCGAACCTCGCCCGCCTTCGGCGGGCCCATTTGATCGTTCAATTATATTACGCGTCTCGTTCTCGATGATAAAACCGTGTAGACTTTTAGCGCTATCATGGTAGCTGTTCTCATTGGATTTAACAATTTTTATTCTTTCTGTAACAGCGTGGATACAAAATTGTCTGTTTTCCCCTGGATGGGTTTGTTATAAAACTTCGCGAACATTTTTGATTGCTCTGTCCATCCCGCGGTCCTTCTTATTGTTGCTAAATCTACTCCTTTTTTCAAGGCCGCCGACACAGCGGCGTGCCGCGTGCTGTATGCGGAGAATTGTTATGTATCAATTCCGGCCCTTTTTAACAAATTTTTGATCCAATGACCGATCGTCTGAGCTGATGTGTCATTGTACGGTTTTCTCGTAGCGATTAATAAATTTTTATTAGACGGCTATCTTAAACCTTTTGTAAAATCGATATATTCTAGTATTGCCGTGGCTGCGAAACGTTTCGGCCTTTCTTTAAAGAAAGGGAGCGAGAGTTCCGGCTGACTTTTTCCGGGTTTCTACGTTTTTATTGTCAGGAATCTTGATAGTGATTCCTTCTGTTCCTACGACTATATTCTTTATTCTTATTAGAGGTAAAATTTGTAAACGATGCACCGTAACCAGTGCCAATAGGATTACTATTTTTTCCGTGATTTCTCTTAGTGAGAACTCATGCGCTGTCGACATATTTTCAATGTACTCGAGGATCGGTCCTAGATCCCACGTAGTGTCATATTTTGGCTTAGAGGGTTTATTTTAATATACTCCTCGAAGGAACCGACATATTAACTCGTCCTTGCCGATTTCGTGTTGCGAAATAAGCGCAATAGCAGATCCGTCCGAACGAAGCGTTCCATGGCTGGCTCCTTCACTGTATCTTTCAGTCAGAAAATTTATTACGTCCGTAGAGCTCGCCTGATAGATGCCGACTTGGTTGTCCACGCAGAATTGTTTCCATCGTCGCAGAGAACTTTGATATTGTTTCCTCGTCGATGGGGCTATCGAGCTTATTAAGATTTTTACGGCCGAGTCTTCTAGGCCTCTCCGTTGAAATGCTTGCCAGATACACTCGCTACCTCCAGTGAAAGGCTCGCGGCCAGAGGATGTACCTTCGTTCTGCAAGGAGACAGCAACATACCAGATTGAGGTGAAAAGATTATAGAATTTGAAACCTGTAGTGCCACAAACAGTGGGTACCAGGGCTGAGACGGCCAGCGTGGTACTACGATTGTGCATTCGGCTCTGTCAGTAATTATTTTACGTAAAATTTTTGAGATAAGGGAGAACGGTGGAAAAACATAAAGCCGATTTCTTTTGGTCCAAGAAAATGTAGAGGCGTCAACTATCTCCGCATTCGGTTGCGGGAATCTGGAGCAAAATCTCCTACACTTTTTATTTGCACTTGACGCAAATAAATCCATAGAGAAAGGTCCAAATTTCGCTTTTATTTTTGAAAAGATTTTTCCCGATATTTCTCATTCTGTATCCAAATTCGTATACCTTGACGCTCTGTCTGCTTCGACATTTTCTTTAAACGGTATATAAGATGCATACACCCACAAATCTTTGGACTCGCACCATTCCCAGATATTTCTTGCAAGGTCACTCAAATGTGGCAATTGCACGCCCCCTGCTCTGTTAATGTACGATATAGCACTTGTATTGTCCAGGCGTAGTAAAATTTCGCATCCTGACAACTCTGATGCGAAACATTTGAGCGCATAACTCGCTGCTAAAAGTTCGAGGTAATTTATGCTATATTTTTTATGCTTTTCTTCCCAGAATTCGCGTGTACTTTTCCCGTTGCTATAGGCTCCCCAGCCCGTCAGAGATGCGTCTGAACTGATTTCGAGTGTAAATACATTTATTTTTATTTTATTAAAACCCTTGCGAATATTTTTCTTCGACCAAAGTAAATCCTCGCGCAATTTGATGTTAATTGTTACCGTTCCTTCATAATCTTTGTCACTCACGATTAGAGCTAAGAATTTTTTCCTCTCCAATCTTTTGCAGTAAGCTAAACTGTACCCTACCGCTGGAGTCGCAGCATTCAGCGCACCGAGAAGGCTTGCTGAATCACGAATGTTGTGTGTGTCTTTTTTCATGAAAGATTATATCATGGTGCTTATTTGCTCTTTCTTCTTTTTAGTCAACTCGAGTGTATTTCACGGAATTAATGACAAAACCGAGAAATTCACAGCGCTGAGTAGGGATAAGACCACTTTTTTTCCCTATTGACGATGAATCCTAAGCGCTCTAAAACTTCTTCCATACGTACGATATCTTTTTCACATTTTTTGAATGATCTGCTGATCAATAAAATGTCGTCTATGTCAATTACCGAGATTATCCCTTGATTTCGTAATTGCGTGAGAACCACCTTAGTAGATAAACAAGGCCGGTTCTGGATCAACGCGTGTTAGTGTTGGGGGGGGGGGGGGGGCATCAACCGCGCGTTACTTCATATTTCTTAGCCGATTGTTTATTTAAATTGTTTATTTAAATGTGTCCAATAAATATTCTTGATATGAGATATGAGGTGTGAGTTATCCGATCTTGCTTAGCCGTACTGTTTATTTAAAAAGTATCGGATAAATATTCTTTCACATCGATGACCAATATCGGATATCAACAACAGCGGCCATATTGTTTAGTCAACAGCCGAATGTCAGATAAATAATGTTTTAACGCTATGTGTTACGCGATATATTTCATCGCATAAATATTCTTTGATACCACCGAACAGCAAATTTTTTTCAGAGAAGGTAGGGGGTGGGTTTATGGCTACATACCGATGGCGGGGTCTCATCGAGATAATTCTCACGACGAGTTTTAATTAACAAAATTTTTCTCATCTATAGTTCCGGTGCAGCTGCATATGAGTAGCCCATATCTTTTAATGTTTGACGTGTTAGAACGTGCCGCTGTGACGGAACAAGCAGAGCAGTATGAATGCTACGAGTTACCCAATATTTCTTAATTGCGTTATTTATTCAAAGTACGCTCGAACTCTTTGGGGTGATGTCCGATATGTTACAACGCACCGCGGTGACGTCACCGTCAGAGCAGAGCGTTCGCCGCAACGAGCGAGCTGTGATATCTAGGATATCGGTTAACACTTCGCCAAGTGTTTATTCAAAGTGCACTCGAACGTTTTGGGGTGGCGTTTGATGGCCACGGCCTAAAAATTGGCTATCCTTCTCTTTCATAAAACCTTAGAAAGAGAGAGAGAGAGCAACAATATTACCACATTATTTGGTGATCTCACATCTCGCGTACAAATAATTTTATTGTATTGGAAGAAGTGAACAGAGAAGCATCGGAAGAACATTGATTGAGAACGTTAACAATGGATATACGCGACCGCGATAGAATCGATTTTCTTTGCCAATATATTATTTTGGAAATACAAATGTGTGCGGTGTTACCAGTTTTAATTAAACTCAAGGTCTTCAATGACGATGATGTAAATTTGCCGATTTGGAGAGTAAGTATAAATAATATTCTTCTTTATTTTAAAAATTTCTTTGTTACATTTTATGATTGTTTTCAGAGGAGGATACATTGTAAATCCACAGCGCAAGATATCGTACTAACGATAAAGACACGAGGACCATACGCATACGACAAATTTATACAAGCATTACGTCAAACGGGTCACAATGATGAAGCCAAACTTCTTGAAAATGCCAGACTTATAGATGATATCAAATCATTTAAATTATTAATACAATTGCTCCCAATTGCAATTAATTGGATCGTGGAAATCATTAGTGATCAGAACAGGTTAGAAGCTGTTAAACTCAAATATATCCCACAAATTCAATTTATTTAGTTTTTTAAATGTTTTCAATCATGAATGTAATTTATCCGTTTTTTAATGTTGGTTCCAGGTTACTATGAAATAATCGCAAAGGTTTTCATTCTATGGGAGTGGATGATGACACACACCCGAGTCCAAATCACGCCCGCTATAAACACGACGTTGACTGCAACAGCTTTGGATCTCGACAGCACAATGATGATTATTAAATTAGGATGAATAATGTGGCAACTCAACTTCATTGACGACTGAACCATCTTAATTGATATTCAGATTTATGCCGTCGAGTGTCGAGAGCTTAGCGTCGCATCTTAGTAACGATGAAAAGCTAATCACGAGGAGGCATTGTGATTATGTACAAGAATTCGATTTATTAACGAGAAAAGGAGTTTTTCCTTATGATTACGTGGACAGTTGGGAAAGACTTGACGAGACTGAATTACCCAGGAAACAAAATTTTTATTCACAATTAAAGGGTGAAGACATATCGGACGCCGAGTATTCTCACGCATGCACAGTGTGGGAAGTTTTTAATGTGAAAACCTTGGGAGAATATTCGGATCTTTATTTAAAAACTGATGTTCTTCTTTTAGCTGACATTTTTGAAAATTTCCGACTAAAATGTAAAATGACATATGACCTTGATCCGTTGCATTATTACACTGCTCCCGGATTGGCTTTTGATGCTGCGCTAAAATCTACGGGTGTGAAGCTCGAGCTCTTGACGGATGTAGATATGCTAATGTTTATAGAAAGAGGTATTCGAGGCGGATTGTCACAATGTTCGAATCGATATGCAAAAGCAAATAATCGTTATATGGGAGCAGAATTCGATCCAAACAAGCCTGAAACATATCTTATGTATTACGATGTAAATAATTTGTATGGTGCAGCAATGAGCCAATACCTTCCTACTGGGTCTTTCGAGTGGGTGGGGAAAGAGGAAGAGTCGATAGATCCACGCGATATTCCCGATGACAATGCCATAGGATATATTTTCGAAGTTAATTTAGAGTATCCGCAAGAATTACACGCACTGCACAAAGACTTACCTCTGGCGCCTGAACCCTACCCAGATAGACAGATTTACTTGATATTTGCATCATATGTACGTCTTGTATGACGCATAGGAAGGTACACGGCTATGAGTCCCTTATGAGTGCTCCCGTTTAAATCATATTTGTATCATATGATGATTCCCAATATTATATCGAAATGAAGGAAAGTTGCTTTCACGTGAGTATTCATATGGTGAATTCATCAGCACTAGCAAAATTGACTCACGAAAATACAAAAATAAGTACATGCATATGGGGCTCATATGGGCGTCACGGCATGACGATATTGTAGTAGTCATATGGAACTCATGTCGGGGTCATGGCATGATGAAGTTATTGTGCTTACGGGACCAAAAAAAATTAGTCATTTCTTTTATTCATTTATGTTTTGATTTTTTACTGCTTTGGTATTACAGTAAACCTCCGCCGGTACAGGTCGGTTCCTCTCTGGTCCTTCCCCAGTGGTAATGCGAGAAACATGGCACAGAAAAATTTTTGTCGTCTGTGGGGATCGAACCCGGGTCCTTCTGCGCGAGAATTCAGCGTTCTATCCACAGAGCCACCGTGCTTTTCCTCATTCAAGTTCTTATTTAGTATACCTATAATATGATAGTGGAGAATTCAGATCTACGTATGTTTTGCAACAGAATTCATACACAGTGCCCCCGTCGAATGCATCACAGAGTAACATACATATCGCCATCATATGGCGCTCATGGGATGTGTGTATAATCATTGCATGACTGCCATATGACGCCGATATGACGATATTGAATGCAGAATTTGAAATGTCCGTCTTGTGATTTCATGATGTAGTCAGCGGATGATGCATTTCGAAACGACACATTTACGTCACGATGTATATCAAATCTATGGTTCCAAATGAGCTTCTAAAATGTATTCATCCATGTAACCAAAGTGTGTTCATGACGAGCACTATGCATGAATCAATTGATGCTACCATAGTGAAACCACGTCCAAATTTTTACACATGACTTCAATATGATGCTAAAACTGCAGATTTCAGCTGCGGATACTTTGACAACAGCCATATGAGTTCGACATGCTGTAAACATATGATGCACCGGCAAACGTCAAAATGCAATCAAAATGTTTTGTCAATTAATAATACTAAATGAGTTCATTACATGTTATCACAACATGAATTCAATGTACTGTAAAATTTGCATTTTCCCATGTATGCACAGCGTGAAAATCATGGCTGTCTATCTGGGGCGGTTTTTGGTAAAACCATGGAAAATGTAAGAAACCATCGCGATGTACGAGTCATTACTAAATGGGATGGCAGGTATGGAGCTCGATCGCTCATAGCAAAACCAACGTTTCATAGCTGCATCATACTCGACGAGGAGACTGTCATTATCGAATTGACACGGGCTCAAGTAAAATTTAACAAACCTATATATACGGGTTTTTGTATTCTCGATATGGCGAAAACATACATATATGACTTTCATTACAATTATATAAAACAAACCTTTGACGATCAAGCTAAACTAATGTACACCGATACCGACAGTTTACTCTATCACATAGAGACTCCCGATAAATACGAAATTATGAAACATGACATTCATAGGTTTGACACATCCGATTATTCGGCAGACAATGTATATGGTATGCCGTTAGTTAATAAGAAAGTTTTGGGTCTCATGAAGGATGAAAATAATGGCCAAATTATGCAAGAATTTGTCGGGTTAAGAGCCAAAATGTATAGTTTTAGAGTGTAAAACTCGACCAAAATGCGTGCGAAAGGTGTGAAGAGAGCTACGCTGAAAACGATAACATTTGACGATTATAAACGATGTCTCTTCGACAATCAAATTTTAATGAGAAATCAAAATTTAATTCGCAGCAAAAATGACAATGTCGAAACTGTGAGGCAGAAAAAAATAGCTCTAAGTTGGAATGATGATAAGCGAATAATATGTTCAAATACGACTGATACTCTTCCATGGGGTATAGAATTATAAAACGTATTATAGATGTGTAAATAGTTTATAAAATGTATCATTGTATATAAATAAAACTTATATTATCTTATTAATTATGTGGGGAAATAAATTATAAAAACACTTTTAAAAAATTCTTTTATTTCTATTGAATAAAACTTATGATATAAACAAAAATTACAAATCAGATTTATTTATCCAACTATTGTGCGACCTGTCAAAACCTAACCATTTTACAAACATTTTATTTCCACGTTTTCGAATAACTTTTTCCACAAGGTAAGTACGAGTATTTGGATATTTGACTGGTGCGAGTTCTTCCTGGTAGAAGCCGCCCTCAATCGGTTGGTCTTGATAATCTCGCAACTTATACGTTACAGGATCAGTATGTATGACATTGTTTATGACGAATATTTCCGCTGTCCAGTTTGGTGTATAACCTTTTTCAAAAACGTGCTTATACTTGCTTATTCGTACTTTATCACCAATTCTGAATTTTATCTTTCGCGTTCTATTAACTTTTGATTTTCGATAAACATATAGCAAGATATTCTTTTCATTTCGAGCGGTAACGTCGCGAGGTCTCATCTTTATGGTACGATGTTTAGAATTATTGTAATTGGTGATCAGATTTTTGAGTATATCGATCCACTTGTACGATCCACGTAGGGAAAATTCTTTCCACATTTTATCCTTGAGCGTGCGATTAAAACGTTCACATATCGATGCTTTCATATTACTGAAGGTGGAGTACAGTGTGATTCCGTAGCGTTGGAGCAGAGTCTTGAATTCACTGTTATAAAATTCTTTACCACGATCGACGTGCAATTTTTGTGGGGTACGACCAAGTTTAAGAATCGACGCCATGGCACTCGACACATCCTTACCACTTTCCGTCTTCGTTGGTACAACCCAAGCATACTTTGAAAAAATATCGATAATTGTCAGTAGGTATTTGTGGCCATTATTGTACTGCCCATACGCCGACATATCAACGAGATCAGCCTGCCACGACTCGTGCAATCTGCGTATATCAACATGACGCCGGAGATAATTTTTCCGTGCTGGTTTATGGAGTTCATCGGCTATCGTCTGCTTTTCCATGATCTGTCATAGTTAATCCAAGACGATCGGACAACATTTGCGAGTTACGTAAAGTCGATTTTTCGAGAATCTCGATTCGCGTTTTCAGATTTTGTATAGCGTATGTCGCATTAATTTCGTGTGATCTCAGCTGCTCGTCCAAACGAGTAATAAGCTCAGAATCGCGCGCAAAAAGTTCTTGTACCGATGCCTCATTCGCCCGCAAATGTTTCTCGTGTTCTTGAAATTTCGATTCGAGGACTTGAAGCATTGTTTCAGATTCATCGATACTATTTCGCATAGCGGATGTAACGTTGTAAATAAGTCTAAATTCCTCCTCGATAGCAGCATGCATCCCTCTCACGGATACAGCATCGTGCTTCCCAGCGGGAGCACCTAAATTACATAATCTTCCATTAACCATATCATATTGACCATCGGCAGTGATTTTAAAGCCTTCTCTAGGAGGACCTCGACCGCCACCGGTATCAGCATTTCTACTCTTTCTCAAATGATGACCAAACACATCAACGCTCATTTTGACGGTTGTGATAAGACTGCGCTCGAATATTCGTTAATCGGCATTAATAAACGATCTCAGCCTCGCGTAATTCCTCGATGATGGAGACGATCTCATTCGAATGACCAAAATTTCCGGCGGATTGGGAGGCAAAGAGGAGTCTTAACCTGTCGACTAATTCGTTGGGATCGTCCCAATAAACGTAATCCAGACTACTGTTTCTTCTAACAATTTTGGATCGCGGCAACCCTTTACCCAATCGTTCCGAGTGTCTCTTTGGTACAGATTTTCTCAATGGTGATGCGATAATTTGCGCAATTATATTTTTGAATTTCACGCTTTTATCCTCGCGAATTGCATGATCGCTGATGTAATGTTTTCTGTAAGCGTTCGTCGAGTTGAGGATTTTACCATAATTTTCCATATCATTCGCCGTTACGAGGGATCCATCGGGTGATTTTTTAAATATCAACTCGAGTAAGCCCTCACTTTGATTATAAGTCTTATCACCGACACGAATAATATTTTGCTCGAACGTAATTGGTGAATTTCCAATCATTAAACGATCTCCCTGTAACTTCCGCACTCCATACGACGTGTCCAATTCTTTCATATCCTTCGTCGCAAACATTTTCAAATAATTTTGCGACAAATCAACATTAATATCGTCTTCAATACTAATATTCCGTTCCGAGGTATCCCCGTGAGCTGTTTCAAACGTTTGTTCAAGTCGATCATCCTCATTATCGCTATATTCATCCTCGTTTTTCTTGGGTGATTCGACATTTGGCTCTTTCTTTATAGCTGATTCCTGTTTTACCGACGATTGTGACGATGACTGATCCACTAGTTTTTGCAGTGGAGCTACCACCGGTCTAAGAACTTCTTCCATTTTTCTCTCAGAGGTCATTTTTCCCAATTTCAACATTCTATGCTTGCGACGGATCGCATTGCTTGCAGTTGCGATTTGACGCAAAATATGTTTCTCCTTGTTTAGCTCCGCTCCATGCATATTGACGCTTTTAAGGCTACACTGTAACTGATGATTATGTTGAAAACTACAAATTTATAAAGCAATCGAACCCCTTCCTGTAACGACCCTTGTTTAAATCTCTATCTTTGTCTATCACCACGAACCCATACTTATCGTTGTTCCAGCACTTTGAGCATAAACTTTTGAGTTGCGTGTACGACATGTCGGCATTTACGTGATCGTCATATACATGCTTCAAATTCATTTTATCCTGCTTAAAGAGTATCAAAAGGTTAGTATTATCGCGCACGAGATGTTTCGGAATACGTGCGTACGTTTGACACAAGTAAAAGCAGTCCACATCTCTGTGTCGACCCATGCAGAAAAATGTTCTCAGGTTGTCCTGTTTTTCACAGGCAATATCATCGAAAATCATGATCGAATTCGATCCCGCCTCCTGGGGTTTGATCACTTGCTCATGATCGGCAAAAGGAAAATATTTCACCCCTTTAACAGATTCGAGCAGACGTTTGAGAAATGTGTACTTTGGTTGATTCAAAGATTTTGAATACACGTAAAAATTCTCAAATCTCAAACCATTTGGATGGGTAATGAGGGTAAGGAGCGCGTTAGTCTTTCCGCAATTGGATGGACCGCAAAATACTGCGCGTACACTGCATGGCAACAATTCCCCATGACGCCTCCTTCCTGCCCTCCTATCCTCATCTTGCACGAGATCATCAAAATTTTTTGTAGGTAATTTAATCGATTGGTTGTGGAACCTCATCTCGAGAATAACTGACGTCTCGAGACACGGGCGAACCCTTTTATAAATATGATGGGCATCGAGAACGATTATCTCAGTATCAGTTTGTACGTTTTATGGGGAATGACTACGCTGCTGAATAAAATAAAATTCGATTTTGAAAATCCGCGGAAGCACAATACTGATAAATAAGCTATTCAAAATAAAATTTCTCAGTCTACGACTATTCTTCATCGAGTAATGATCGTGCACGGGGATGGGCTCGTCAACAATCTCATCAATAAGTTTCCGATTGAACTGCATGTACCTGGTTATCAATATTGTGGTCCTGGCACTAAATTTAAAAAGAGACTCGAACGAGGGGATTCGGGAATAAACGCGCTCGACGCTGCTTGTAAAGAGCACGATATCGCGTATTCGAAAAATCGTGAAAACATCGACGCTCGACACGCCGCGGATCGACTTCTCGAGGATAAAGCTGGGAGACGTGTTTTTGCAAAAGATGCCAATTTTAGTGAAAAAGCTACAGCTTGGGGTGTTGTGAATCTGATGAAGACTAAAACTAAGCTCGGCATGGGTACGAGGGGAAGAGAAAGATGAAGAGGAACCCTCGAGTGAAAAAAGTCTCGATAAAGAGTATTATCCGAGCAGCGAAAACATCGATGATTCCCGGTACGAACGCAGTGAAATCAGCTCTCACTGGCGCACGTGCAGCTGTAAAAAATGCTGGTGGCAAGAAAAACATCCAATCGCCGCGCATTTTGCCTCTACCTCCAAAAATTGGTGGTTTTTTGCCCTTTCTTGTACCCATTTTCGCGGGGTTGATCGCTACCGGAGCTCTCGCTGGTGGCGCCGCGGGCATTGCTAAAGCTGTGAATGATGCCGAGGCCGCGAAATATGCTCTCGAAGAGAGTAAACGTCACAACAAGACGATGGAGAGTATAGCGTTGGGAAAGGCACTTTATCTTAAACCATACAAAAGCGGTATGGGTCTTCATGTTAAAAAAACGACTAAGGCTACCACATCGAGCGCTCACCGATGCTGATTTATCAAAGTTCGTTAGAGTCATGAAAATTCCACATTTTCGTGGTGTGTACATGAGAAATGCGCTACCCGAGTATGAACCTCGAAAATACGAATCGGCTATCGTCAATCTTGATGATAAAGATGGTCCAGGCATACATTGGGTCGCATACGCGAAAAAGAACAAAAAAGTAATGTACTTCGACAGTTTCGGTGATCTTCAACCACCACCCGATTTAATAAAATACCTCGGTGTTGGTAGCATTGTAAATTACAATTATTAAAAATATCAAGACTATGACACAGTAGTGTGCGGACATCTGTGTCTCAAGTTCCTCAACGGAGAGTTATAAAATGGATGGTTATACGAATCACGGTATCAGTCGAGTGCGAGATGCGATGGATGAATCTTTTACATTGACATTGTCAGGCACATCTTCCATACTCGAAGCTCATTATTTTCCCCCCATCGAATTGTCACCACACAAACATTATACTCTGGGTCTCCTTGAACTGCTAACTTTCAATTTAATTCCCAATATAGACGAGACAAATAACAAATTTTACGTGGGCACGGAGATCATCACCATACCGATTGGGAGCTACGAAATTGAGGATATTGAGAGCTATCTGCAAAAAGTACTCTCCGATAGTAATATCGACGTAGTTCTCAAGCCCAATAATAATACTCTGTGCAGTGAAATTGAAAGCACTCGTGAGATAAATTTCAAACCGAGTGATTCTATTGGTCGACTGCTGGGTTTTACACCACGCATCCTTCCCGCTAATATTACACATAAATCCAATTTACCGGTTACTATTCTCAAGATAAATTCTCTATGAGTCGAGTGTAACATAACCTCGGGAGCATACATCAACGGGCAACGAGTTCATACGATTCACGAATTTTTCCCTCTATACCACCCGGGTATAAAATTATCGAAATACCCTCGCACATCGCCTATCTCCCAGTTACCGTTAAATCGATACACAATCTACAGTTGAAAATTGTCGATCAAGACGGTGAGTTGGTGAATTTCCGCGGCGAGCTAACAACGATCCGGCTACACATAAAATCCTAAAAAATGGGAATTGTTTTCGGGTCGAAGAACGGACAGGGGTATAAATTTCAACGACCATGCCTCGAACGAAACATTCGTCGAACACCCCGCAAGGAGCTAACACCTCAGAATATTCGATATCTCAAGAGTCTGGGTCTGAAACTTCGAAAAAAATAACAAAAATAAGTTCTTGTTGCATCACAATTACTTGCTTTATACCATGGCGGAAATCTTAACAATACAAAAACCCGTGATGTTTGATGATGCCATTGCGCATTACGAGATACATGGTCATCAACCATTCGCCTCGGCAACCTTCAATAACAGCGATGAAATTCGTATTGTCGTGCAGCATCAAGATTTGTGTCTATTGCCTAGTAAGAGCTCGCTGCACGTTAGCGGTAGATTGACGAGAGCCGATGGACGCACTCCAACGACAAGCACAACGTTGGTCACCAATGCCATCTGTCACTTATTCGAGGACATACGCTACGAGCTGAACGCCATTGAGATTGACCGATGTAAAAATGTTGGTCTCACGAGCGTGATGAAAAATTATGTGTCTCAGAATCCTAGTCAAACATCGATAACGGAAAACGCTGGTTGGGTACCCAGTGAAGAAGAGCTGCAAATAACTGATGTTTCTGGATACTTCGATAGGTCGATACCGCTGAGTATGTTATTGGGTTGTGCCGAGGACTATCGCAAAATTATCATCAATGCCAAGCACGAGCTGATATTGACGAGAGCAAACACCGAAACGAACGCAGTCATACGGACTCGACCAGAAGGGGCTGCTGCACCGGAAGAATTTAAGATCATTCTATCGAAAGTTGAATGGATGATACCGTATATCAAGGTCTCCGATGAGAGAAAAATTCAAATGTTAAATTACATAGCCAAAGATACACCCATCACAATAAGTTTTCGCACGTGGGAACTGTATGAGTACCCTCTATTGCCTGCTTCATCGAAACACGTTTGGGTAGTAAAAACTTCTACTCAACTCGAAAAACCCCGATACGTAATCGTAGGTTTTCAAACAGCACGAAAAAATAATGCTTCTTAAGAATGCGAGTCATGTTGATCATTGTCATGTTCGAGATGTTAAACTCTTTTTAAATTCACAGAGTTATCAGTGTGGGAACTTGAATCTCGACATTAGTAGCAATCAGTATGCTTTGCTCTATGAAATGTATGCAAATTTCCAGTCTTCTTATTACGAGAAGGAGCCCGAACCACTCATAAACAAAGGTGACTTTTTGAAATACGCGCCGCTAATTGTTATCGATTGCTCAAAGCAGAATGAATCGTTGAAATCAGGCCCCGTCGATATTCGCCTCGAATTCGAATCTGTAAATCCCTTTCCTGTTGAAACCTCGGCTTATTGTTTAATTTTACACGACCGTATTGTTGAATATAACCCCATCAGTGGTAATGTTAAAAAATAGTGTAAAGACACGTTCATCTGTAGAGTTATATATTTTTCTTTTTACTTTTTATAGTTTTTATTATTACTATATATTCATACGTTTTTTGGTGTGGGAGGGAGGGGGGGGCGTATTGAATATTTGTTATAAATCGGACGCGACGGTTATTGGAATCAATTGTATCCGAGATGGAGTACGTGGTTGACTTGCGTGGTTTCAAAAAACCCTCGAACGAATTTGTGTTGAAAGAATTTTCTGTTATTTCTTTAACCGATTCCAATCGAACACCGTCAACGCTTTTCTTCGAACCACCATGCGTATAGATTGATTTGCCCGTCAAATATAGATGTACAAATGCTTGGTTAACAAATAATTATCATGGCTTACCATGGAACTATGGTGCCATACCCTATAATGCTATAAACGGAATTCTTCAAAACATTTTGCGCGATGCACGAGCAATTTACATTAAGGGTCCGGAGAAGAGAGAATGGTTAACGAATTTTTTGGATAGTTCGGCGGGGCTCATAATCAATCTTGATAATCTCGAATGTCCATCGTTACAGAAATTGCGGAAAAGTATACGCACTGATTGTTCATATCACAAGTATTCATCAAAGTTCAATTGCGCAAGCAAAAATGTTCTAGCTCTAAAATATTGGATTCGCCCAAAACTGCCCGAGAATTAAGTATATATTTTTTCCATGAAAATAAAAGATTTCAATATATATATATCATGTGTGTTTGCTATATTTTGAATACCCTATACACCAACGAAAACGATTCAAATAATGTTCGATGGTTCTCCACGATGGAAATGTCTCGACTTGTTTCGACTCGTCTCGACTCGTTTCAACTTGTCACAGCTTTATTCCCTCATAGCATTCACATAGTGAAATAACAATAATTAAGAATTAGTCACTAAAATGAGATGGAAGATCAAATTCAGTATAAATGAGATGCGTTCACGACTGTTCAAATCAGTCGTTGCATCAGTCTTCATACAGCACAGTCAAAAGTCATCGCATCTGAAGTTACATCCAAAGATACAGCTGTAGAGACGCAAATTGCTAATCCACATTAAACAATTATTACGAAATATTCAACGGGTAAAAAAATAATTATCGCACGATCACAAACTCAATCGATGGTAGCCAAATTTGGACTCATAAATTTTGACGCATCAACGTGAAAAAAATCGCAGGTTTGTATTAAACGTTTTGCCCGTGAATTATTTGTTCTCATAATTTCGAGTGTTAACGATAAACAATTTTATGGAAAAAATGTATTTTTCAGATCAACATGGATTTACATGAAATCAACAAAGTCGGTCTGTTGGCTGATTTTCTCCCAATCAAAAAGCTGTCCGAATTGTCACCGCAGGAGGTGTATCCAGTTACCGATATACGAATTGCAAAAACCAAGTATGGCGATAGAATCGTCATGGATTTGGAAAAAACTTGTACGGTCTTTCTACCAGCCCGGATGACCACACCGATTCTGGCAAATGAATATCTGTTCAAGGAGATGGTTCGTGCATCTCATGAAAATGGATTAGCACTGCGCTCTCATGGCACTGTATATAATCACATCGAATTTGTTCAAATGTAATAATTTTATAAGTAATAACGAATGTAATACTGAGTGTAATACTGAGTGTAATATCAAATAGATGAAACCATGATATTGAATAAAAATTGTATAAAACCATAGATATTTGTAACATGTTTTTATTTTTATTCGAGAGAAAATTTACTTGCAATGAGCACATATGAAAATACATAAGAAAAAATATGTAAGTATATATATATATATATATATATATATATATAAATGAATTATAAAAGAAAACGGTTTATAAAAATGCTAAAATTTTATGTTGCATCTCGCGTTCATGTTAATATCAATTAAGATGGTTCAGTCGTCAATGAAGTTGAGTTGCCACATTATTCATCCTAATTTAATAATCATCATTGTGCTGTCGAGATCCAAAGCTGTTGCAGTCAACGTCGTGTTTATAGCGGGCGTGATTTGGACTCGGGTGTGTGTCATCATCCACTCCCATAGAATGAAAACCTTTGCGATTATTTCATAGTAACCTGGAACCAACATTAAAAAACGGATAAATTACATTCATGATTGAAAACATTTAAAAAACTAAATAAATTGAATTTGTGGGATATATTTGAGTTTAACAGCTTCTAACCTGTTCTGATCACTAATGATTTCCACGATCCAATTAATTGCAATTGGGAGCAATTGTATTAATAATTTAAATGATTTGATATCATCTATAAGTCTGGCATTTTCAAGAAGTTTGGCTTCATCATTGTGACCCGTTTGACGTAATGCTTGTATAAATTTGTCGTATGCGTATGGTCCTCGTGTCTTTATCGTTAGTACGATATCTTGCGCTGTGGATTTACAATGTATCCTCCTCTGAAAACAATCATAAAATGTAACAAAGAAATTTTTAAAATAAAGAAGAATATTATTTATACTTACTCTCCAAATCGGCAAATTTACATTATCGCCATTGAAGACCTTGAGTTTAATTAAAACTGGTAATAGCGCACACATTTGTATTTCCAAAATAATATATTGGCAAAGAAAATCGATTCTATCGCGATCGCGTATATCCATTGTTAACGCTCTCAATCAATGTTCTTCCGATGCTTCTCTGTTCACTTCTTCCAACACAATAAAATTATTTGTACGCGAGATGTGAGATCATCAAATAATGTGGTAATATTGTTGCTCTCTCTCTCTCTTTCTAAGGTTTGTGAAAGAGAAGGATAGCCAATTTTTAGGCCGTCGTCATCGAACGCCACCCCAAAACGTTCGAGTGCACTTTGAATAAACACTTGGCGAAGTGTTAACCGATATCCTAGATATCACAGCTCGCTCGTTGCGGCGAACGCTCCGCTCTGACGGTGACGTCACCGCGGTGCGTTGTTACATATCGGACATCACCCCAAAGAGTTCGAGCGCACTTTGAATAAATAATGCAATTAAAAAATATTGGGTAACTCGTAGCATTCATACTGCTCTGCTTGTTCCGTCACAGCGGCACGTTCTAACACGTCAAACATTAAAAGATATGGGCTACTCATATGCAGCTGCACCGGAACTATAGATGAGAAAAATTTTGTTAATTAAAACTCGTGAGAATTATCTCGATGAGACCCCGTCATCGGTATGTAGCCATAAACCCACCCCCTACCTTCTCTGAAAAAAATTTGCTGTTCGGTGGTATCAAAGAATATTTATGCGATGAAATATATCGCGTAACACATAGCGTTAAAACATTATTTATCTGACATTCGGCTGTTGACTCAACAATATGGCCGCTATTGTTGATATCCGATATTGGTCATCGATGTGAAAGAATATTTATCCGACACTTTTTAAATAAACAGTACGGCTAAGCAAGATCGGATAACTCACACCTCATATCTCATATCAAGAATATTTATTGAACACGTTTAAATAAACAATTTAAATAAGCAATTCGGCTAAGAAATGACACTTTTTAAATAAACAGTACGGCTAAGCAAGATCAGATAACTCACACCTCATATCTCATATCAAGAATATTTATTAGACACATTTAAATAAACAATCGGCTAAGAAATATGGAGTAACGCGCGGCTGATGCCCCCCCCCCCCCCCCCTCCCGCCTCCATGGTGTCGTGGAATATTCGAGTTGCCCCCCCCCCTCGCCGCCATGGTGCCGTGGAGTATTCGAGATGCCCCCCCCCCCCCCTCGCTGTGGAAGTCGGTGTGTATGTGTGGGTGTGTACGTGTGACGTGTACGTGTGCACTAACACGCGTTGATCCAGATCCGGCCTTGTTTATCTACTCACCTTCATAATCTTGGTGAAAGTATATGGGCTCGTATGCAGACCAAAAGGAAGACATTTAAACTGAAATATTTTCCTTCGAAACGCAAAACGCAAGAATTTTCGGTATAGTTTATGTACGGATACCAAATAATATGCCTCTTTTAGATAGATTTTCCCCATGTAGTCGTCTTTCGATAGGATGCTTTTTGTGGACCGAATATCTTCCATTTTGAAGTGTGGTGCTTCGATAAATTTGTTTAATTTTTTCAAATTTATAATAAATCTGTGTGACCCGCTCGGTTTTGGTACAAGAAAGTAAGATGAGAGGAATTGACCCTCACAACTTTCGCATTCTTCTATCGCTTCAGAGAAAAGTAAATGATTTATACTACTTTCCAGATCATTTTTTTCGCGCATGGATCTTTTTGGTTCTTTCGGAATATCAGCTTGTATCGGGTCAGATATGAAGGGGATCTTATACCCAGTAGCGCATTGGCGAATAAAATTGTCCTTCGTGATTTTTTTCCCATTTTTTTATGAAGGATTTGAGACGGCCGGACTTTATGCTTACCGTGTTTATTTCCTTTCCGTGTGTCGAGGCCCTCGAGATTGGAATTTCTCCGCATGTGATCTCGGCTTGAATTTTATCGACGAGCGTCTCTGAGTTCCTCCCACCTGACGATAATTCGCAGGTGGGCGCCTGAAGTTTCCCGAGGCCCTTGTATTATTTTTCTCCGGCGGTTTTTCCGCTGGTTTCAGGTTCGCACATGCTTTCTCGACGGATTTTGCCTCTTTTACCCGTTCGGCAAATTTCTCTCCATATAACCATTTATCCGATTTCCCGGCGTCGATAATCGGTTTCATCGATTTGTTCATCAACGGAGTGATGAAAGATTTTCTTGCCACCGATTGTTGGTGATGCACGTCTGCGAATAGTTTTCCCGCATCACAGAGAAATTCGAGCATTGTTTGCTCATCAATACCTTCTTCAGGAGGGTTGAGAATCATCGAAATTGCCCCCCCCCCCCCCCTCCCGAGCGCCGAAATCGCTGAACCTACACAATTTTGTATATATTCGAAATGTTGGTCACGTTTCTTTGCAATTTCCGTCATGACCGCAGCGATTTCTGTGTTAATTTTCGGTGCCTCGGTGTAGACGTTTTTCTCGGATATTTTACGAGAGTACTCTTCTTCGTCTCGCCCGGAAGCCCATTCTCCATCCATTTTTGCCATCTCGTTTGAAGTTCTACGTCGAACGTAATATCGAACTCTTTAGAGGCAGTCGAGTCATCGCCGAGGAGATCGAGAAAATTTTCTTTTCTCGCGGCCTCCGCTGGGTCGCCAAATTCTTCCTCCTCCGGCGCCTTGTTGGTTTCGGGCAAACTAGCTCGCTCACTGGATATTTTATTGACACCGTCGGGTATATTCTCTTTATCCTGATCATTTGACGAATCTGGCGAGGGAAACAATGTACTGGTTTCAGTATTTTGTCGTCGTCTTGTTGACGTTGACAGAGCGAAAATCCTCTTGTTGACGATTACGCTTGTACGATCTTGTCTCGGGAATTCGTATGGAATTTTGAGATAACCTCAAAAAACTTTGTGTGGAAGTTTTTTGCAATAAAGAAAGTCGCTCAATTTTGAAGCTTTCACACTATTCGTATGGAATATCGTTCGTTTTTTAGACCTGCTTGTTCGTGTGGAACTTGTCAGGACATTTTTGAGGTTAGACAAAAGAAACGATCCGCGATCTTTCCTGATCGCTCGATGTCTTCAAGAAGAGAAAACAAACACGAAAGATGAGAAAATTTTATCATAACATATTTCTTACCTAGGACTCCTAGTCCATCGATAATCTCTTTTGGCGGCGAAATTTTTTCCCCCCTTTTGCCTCGAACCAGACCGACCACGAGGTTTGTGAGGTTATCTAATTGATCTTGCATTTTTTGCAATTTCTCTTTCTCACTTCCTCTTCTTTCGTGAGATCTCGATTGCGACCTTTTCCTCTTCTTTTCTTTTGACATCTTAGATCTCCAACTCGTATAAATGCTTTATTTATTTGATGATTTTATAACTCTGTACTGTGTTTTGTGTCGCACAACAAAACAATATGAGGATGGATGGCGCCACCAGAGGGCTCCATGAGCGGAGCGAGGGGTACCAACCGAGGAAAAATTAAACATAACACTCTGAATATTGTGAAAGTTGCAGCAACTGACATTACTACACGGTTTTATCATCGAGAACGAGACGCGTAATATAATTACTTAATAAAAATAATCGATTTTATATTTATTACATTAAATTTAATGGTAATGAATACGAGTACTACTGACCCCAAATGTTTTTTTTTTGGACTATCACATCCATCGGAACAAATTTCTGAACTCAGATCAAATGATTTCACGCATCGCATTGAATCAGATTTCAATAGATTTTTCTGCAAATTCAGATAATAAACATCTATGATGTAATCACATTGACTAATTAAACATTTTATAACAACTATTACTAATTCTCTTTAAAAAAATACGAAAAGAAATAATTATTTAATTAGAACTCCCGTCGAGCTTGATACAATAACTCATGGATGATACTAACTTTGGATGATAGTTTTGGACTACTCTCTTCATCAGAGGATACTTCCAAATCTGATCCATTTAGTTTCTTCTTACCCAGGAAAGTTTTTTTACCTTTTTCCTAAACAAAGAAATATATAATGATAAAATCAAAATAAAATGTTATATTACGTATTATCTCGAAAGTTCATACCTTGAACTAATTATTTTAATCTTCAATCATTCCGAATTACTCAAATTGCTGTTAAAGTTTAATAATGTTATTTAGTCATGTTACAATATTAATTATGGCAAAAAAATTGACTTTAAATAAAACATACTTAAACGAAAAAAATTTAATATTTATAATATTGTAATGAACTATATTTAAATATCAATACCCTAGCGGGTTGTGCAATTTTGCAAACTGGTAAACTCGAAAAAATTGTCTCCAATTTTGATTGGAAGCGACTTTTCATGTAAAGCCGCGCGATTCAAAAATAGATTGGTTAATCCCACTTACCAATTATAATTTGGATGGTCGTTCGGTTCTCGCTGCTCCGCTGGTTACTCGCTACCTGTCATATTGTGTGTGGTTATTGGAGTCTGGCGACCCCGCTCGATTCTCGCTACCAGTATTATTTTGGATGGTTATTCGGTTCTCGCGGCCCCGCTCGATTCTCGCTACCAGTATTATTGCGGATGGTTTTTCGGTTCTCGCGGCCCCGCTCGATTCTCGCTACCAGTATTATTGTGAATGGTTATTTGGTTCTCGCGGCCCCGCTCGTTGGTCGTTACCACCGAGTTTCTCGGGTTGTCATTATATTTTGTTTACTACCATTACTTTTTTAAATGATGGGATAAATAGAAAAGTATGACGAAATACAACAGGCGGGAAGGGGTTTCGGGATATTGGGAGTCGTAGCATTATAAGCATTAATATACTGAGTTTCTTACACATTTCTCTTGTACATATGTATCAAACGCGTTTCTAATGATTCTTTGGTGGTCTTCTCTCCGCGCGCTTTTTAACCTTATTCGGCTGCATTCTTGTGCAACGATACTTCTCTTTTAATTCGTTGACAGTGTTGCTTTTTTGTGGGCAGTTGAATAGGGTTTTAAGCCCAATCAGTTTACCGTTTTCTTCCGCCCTTACTGAGGTTTTCATGTTTCGCTGAAGATCCGAGGAATGTTTGAACACTTTTAAAAACTTCTACTTTACAGGCATACAATGAAGATATAGGAAAAAATATTTTCATCCTAAACGCACCCAATCTCCAGACTAACGATAACCGTATCGGGTTAATTACCTAAACTTTATCGATGGAGTGACGAATAATAAAAAAAAAATTTTTAACTTGGAAATGTGTAATAATTCTCGTTATTAGTAATCGTGCATAAACCGGTAAGTCAACCGTTTTGACTCATTACTTTGAAAGAATATTATAAAAGTTTTATGTCATTGGTATAAAATGGCAGAGGTTTAAAAAATATTTCTTCACACACGTGTTACCGCATTTAATTCGCGTAATTCTTGGTACTTCGCTTCAAATTTTGTGAGGAGTGTGTACTAAAAAAAATATTACCGATTTGTTTTTTTGTTTTTACGAAAATGTGGTTTCGCACGGTTTGCAACGGTTATATTTTTCTTTATGGAGTATTATCAACTATAAAAGTTTCTGTGTGGACACTGATTCACGATTACGGAGAACGGCTCAATGTAAGTACACATTCTGCATATATATACAGCTACGTATCGTTATGATTGTGTTTTTTCATTAGATTATTATCATCATGAACATGTTATCGGTAGGCTCATATCGGTACGCTCATACCGATACGCTCATACCAGTACGCTTATACCAATACGCTCATACTAGTACGCTCATACTTTAACAACTTTTTGATCGCGGGCATTGCACTAATTGTTGCTGTCGTTCCTGTTTTCTTCTTCTTCTTCTTCTTCTTCTTCTTCTTCGGCGTTATCGCTGTCGTCGTCGTTTGCATGCTCGTCCTCGTCGTCTCTACTGCTGGCGTCATAATCGCGATCACTTTCATTTTCTTCCAATGCTGCTGCCTTTACATGGGTATGTTTATTTATTCTCTGTTTCTCATAGCGTCTTACGTTGTACCGATCATACGCTAATTTTTTCCCTATGGCTTGCATCGTATCTTCCACAGTTATAATTTCATTCAACGGTAATTTTCGGTATCCTTGAAGGTTGTAGCATACATCTGTTAATGGGAAATTCGTTAAGGATTTAATAAAAATATATCGTAACGGAATAGCATTTCATTATTTCTGTACCGTTATCCTTACGATATATGCGTGTCGCACATACACGCTTTAATGACACTGTAATACTCACCCCTTATTAATTTTGCTTCCTCAGTTGACACTCTCTTCTTTCCGGCCTCCCCTTTGCCATCTTTCTTCGTTGTTAATTCTTTCCTCGTTTCCTCGTCCCACAAGCTTCACACCAGGATGCCCAGTCGATTAATCATCGTGTTACTTAGCCCCGCTTTCGCAACAGTATCTCGGTGTAACTTTCAGTTCGGAGCTACTTCAATTTCATCGTCGTTTTCGTCCTCTAGGCCAACTATTTCGAACTTTGACTTGTCACTGCTTTCTACCTCGCAAAAATTTGCAAATCTTTTGGCAAATCTGTTCATTCGCTTGGCCAAAATGGTAAATTCTGTAGCCTGTAAATATGAGCACATTATTTAAGAAAATTTCTATTCTACCGTTACATGCTCCTATTATCATCGTCGTTTTTTTGCTGTTATAACCATTTCCTTTAATGTTTCCTTGAGTCCTTCAGTAGACGCGACACTGGTAGCAGTTTCTTCCATATGTTCATAATTGTTGCTGCCATTGGCACTTTGGACAACGGTTCGCCTATTTCTATTATGCGTTTTTTCTTTTCTCGCCTATGAATAAATTCAAATGCCATTGTTCGTGCAATTCAAATTGCAATTCGGAATTCATAACAGAATTAAAGTCGCTCCCTAGCACTCCAATCATGTTTTATTTCTTCATTATAGGTGAAAAATACTTACTACGACTTGGTCTTTTCGTCCGACTGATTTTGTCTTGTTTCGTTGATGAAAGCTTCTTTCTTTCACTTTTTCTTGTACCGGTAGTGACTGTGTTTCGTGATTCTTCTTACATTTGCGTACATCTTCCTCACTCTCGTTGTACTCGAAAGGATCATCTCTCTTCCTCTTATTTCCCTTCGCAGTTGCTGTTCCCTTCCCGATTTCCTGCAATCAGTACCATTTTTTCAGGCTACAATGCGAATTCATCAACACCGCAACATATATCGTCATGAAATAAAGTGTTCTTCCGACCTGCATGGATGATGTACTCGGTTTACTGAACGGCGGCGTTACTTTCTTCGTCACCTTCTTCATTCCTTTGCTGATAACCTGCAGTAAGTACTAATTGATTACATCGTTCGCGATTATGATAAATCGTCACATTATTTGTTAATGCATTATTCGTACCGGTAATGTTGATTTGAACGCGTCACTCGTAGAAACATCGCACGCTCTTTTTGATTGTTTCACGTTGCCCTTTGCCTTTGCAGCATTTTTCTCTTTTTCCCATCGCTCGAAGACATTTTTCTTTTTATTACTTTCGTTTACAACGGTTTTCGCGCTTTCATTGTCCGTGCACTCGTCGTAATACGCGAATCCTTTCTTTCCCAATCTCTTTCCTTTTCCTACTCCTTCAATAATGTTGCGTTTCGAACCGGTAATTTTCAAATTTCTCCTAACGTGTGGTTTGTCCTTTCGCATCGGAGTCTCTTGCGACTGTAAAACGAATACGTCAAAAATAACAATTAACATGTATCGCCGTTAAGTCTTTCGCCAACCCATTCCTTTCCTGGATGAAGCACGTCGGTCCGGAATGAGGTTGATACCGTTTTAAGTATTCAATAAAGCTAGCTTACCACTACATTGTTCTCACTGTTACGTTGTTCCACGATATTTGCTATTCCGATTGTATCAATCTTCGCGCTTATCCCGGCGGATGACTCCATTTTTTTTATCACAATTTTCTCATTCGCTTTTGGGAAGTTCTCGGGGTTCTGGAAAGTGTTCGCAAATTAACATAAACATTATAATTATTTTCTTATGGCTTACAGTACCCATAAATTTATAATCACAGTATTAAAACTTACACGCCCGTCGTCACGGGTTTCGTCTTTAGTATTCTCCTCCATGGAACTTCGGTCGTCCTCGTGCGTCCGTTTCATAATAACCTTTGGCGTCAATATCTTTTTACCGGTACTTATTCCCTCACATTTTGCCACGGTACTGTCGTATTCTGCGCACGTTATTTCTTCCACCTGCTTCAATATATTTTCGATAATTTTGGAATCAATGTTGGGTCAACAACTCTTACACTGATTGCAATTTTTTCCACACCTGCTTCACAGATTCATCGTTACTGTTTTCCCCACGCGATTCCTCGCTGTATACTTTCGTGCTTTCGTCGGTCCCCATTTGACCATGCAAGTCACTCTTTGGCGACTGGAGTTCTTCTTCTCCCTCATTATCATAGTATACCTTAAATTATAGTCACAGTATGTACATGTCATGTTTTTACAACATTTGAATTCATAAAATTTATTTTTTGTGTACATGGGAATATCATCAGATTGTAATAAGAGGTTTCATACCGGTAGTATTTCAGAGCTTTTCAACTCCAGTTTCTTCAAAGCGTCTTCCCCAGCGGTCCCCTTTACGTTATGAAGGTGACTCTGCAATACAGAACCTCGTTACGGACTTTTGACATGTACTCGTATATCCTACAAATTTCACTACTCTGACAGTGCACGTTATTCTTATCATTAACACGTTGGCAAAATCTCATAAATATATCTTTTCTATTAATGTTGCAATGAATTGCAAATTGTCGATACAAATTTCAACGCTTCGTTACACAATAATTGCACTGAACGCTTCATAGCGAAATATCACTTTTTCAATTCCATCCTACAATCATTTCATACCGCCGTATCGGCTGTTCCCCTCTAGTCTCAGCAACGCGCACGCGCTCTCTACTTATGTACAGCCACGCCCAACATGAGAGGGTCGTACGTTTCGCTGGCTGGCTTGGTGCTCGGCTGCTTTCTATTTCGGAGCAGTAATTTTCGGCGTCGTATCGTTCCTCACTCATTGCGATTGCGCGGATTGTTTTATTTCTTCCACCGTTCAGTGCAACGAGCTCGTTCTTCAACAATCAAATTCATGCGCCCATTCATTCTCTTTCTAAACAGATATAACGAGTCCCAGTTATTAGCGACTCATTATTATTTCTGCTGAAGCACTGCGCATCCGCACATTTCATACAAAATAACGCGTTCCATTTTTTCACGTTTCCACGAAGGTGCGGTCTTAACGTTCATCATGCATTGAAACAGGGTTTCGTTCATCGTTTATCGGACATGAGCGTTGCAACTTATTTGCGACACATTCAACAAAATTGGCAAAATACATAATCCACATGGCAGTTTTGGTGGCGTGGAAACGTTCTTCGAAATGGCGACGCCGTTGGGTCCACACCCTGCGAAACTATGGACGCGCAGCTGCATTCCATTCCCGTATGGGTCCTTTTCAAATGCGTAAGTTATTTCATTTCTACAAGTATCGCTTCCTTCCCCTTGCGCAAATTGTTATTCACAAATTAATTTATAAAAAACAAGGACCCAGTCTGTCTCATAAATTCGACTAATTTCTCACATTTAAAAATCACTTGTTCTTTGACCGGAAAATTGTTAACATCAAAACATTGTCATGGGACAAAGCGAAACATTTCGTTTTCATCAATTTCAAATTTAAATGTTCACTCACACTAAAGTGCAATACCTTCTCATATTGCATTTCCACATATTAATTGAACGGACATACACTACCGGCGGAAAGTTTCTGGACAAAAGTTGAAAACAGTGCCGGCACCGTTTTTTATGCCATTTCGCCGGTAGTTGGCCTATGCCAATTTAACCAACACCATTTTAAAGAGCAGGGATTTCGCTTCATTTTGGCTTTTTAAAAAAACATATTTCGAAAAAATGAACTTGAAGCGTAGACTTCCCCTTTTATGAGTATAGAAAAAGAAATCCGTTAAAAAATTGTGTACTGCGAACGGGGTCCACTTGCAAAAGACGAAAAAATCGACCAAAAATTGTCGTTTTCAAAACTGGATACCAATTGTAAAAAAAATCGTAATTTTTTTTTAAATAGCCAAAATGAAGGCAAATCTCTGTTCTTTAAAATGGCGTTGGTTAAATTAGCCTAGGCCAACTATTGGCGAAATGGCATAAAAAAACGTTCCGGCACTGTTTTCAACTTTTGTCCGGAAACTTTCCGCCGGTAGTGTATGTGGACGTAAAAAACTATAGATTGCGAGAAGGAACAACATTTTGCGACGATTATGGTATGCGTGACTATTGAACCGAAATTACCTACATGATACAGATACGAATGTATCGATACTCGCAATTTTTTTTCCTTCCTCTATCATATTCCGAGATCCCAAGGTGTATTAAATTTTATTTACCTCAACGTTCGGAGTTGCGCGGTTTTACGGTTACTTTCAATATCCTCTTTTCGCTTGCACATTTCATTCAATGCTTGCGAATTCCAAATCAAGGCACAAATTTGACGATCACCTGAGACAGGATTACGAGAAAAGTTTCATGACATCATTCAAATGACGTTACGTCATACGCGGCGAATGGCATCGCCGCTAAGAAGCACTTACGAATGTATCGACACCGCTATGTCGGTATAGTGGAGCGCTTGTTCTTTGTTAATTTTTATTTTTTGGCGTTTCATTAGAGGGGGAGGGAGTGTTGGTATAGTAGAGAGCTTGTTCTTTTTTAATTTTTGGCGTTTTATTAGCGTGGAGGGAATGTGTCGGTATGGTGGAGCGCTGTTTTTTAATTTTAATCTTTTTTAAAGAATTAAAAAATTCGATGCAGACACCGAGATTCGAACTGCCGACCCTCGGATTACCAGTCTGAATAGCTACCGCTACACCAAGACCCGTTATGACATTAAGTTTATGCGGAAGGCTTTTATAGCGACGGGTCTGGAGCGCGTGACCATAGTATGCACGGATTTAAAACTCCATTGTTCTTTTTTTATTTTTACAATTTTATATTTTTTATCTTTAGATTTTTTATTTCGCTCTCTCTCTCTCTCTCTCCCACCGTCTTTGACTTTAGAATATTACTTAGCTCCAAAATGTGTATGTGTGTGTGTGTAGTTTCAGAGCACGCTTTTTTTCTTTTTTTCTTTCTTTTCACGTACTGTAAAATAAATACTCGAAGAGGGATGATATATATTGTGACCTTTTATTAATTATACGTTATTATACATTAATTATACGTTATATATATATATATATATATATATTGTCACGCCGACGGGGTGTAGACTTGAAAAGATACGGGGGGGAGAAGGGGGTCCTGAAACGGGAAAAGAAATACCAACCAACGCAATACACAAAAAAAAATGGCACAAGATTTATTATATAAAAAAAAACACAAGAATAACAAAAAAAAATAATTTCTATAACTGCGGTCGGCGGACGATCTCCGGGGATAATATAATTTCGGTACAAAATAATTTTCTGGGCGCCAGTTAATTTTTCGTAAATTAACAAACCAGAAAAAATATTACAAAAACAATAATTGTCGCTCGCTTAATATTATGGCGGTACGGGGACGATCTTATGGGAAACAAAAAAAAAAACAAAAAAAAAGGGAAAACTCAGGGTATGGATTCTCCGACTCTATTTGGCCTCTTATTAATGACCATCAGTCTTTTATAAAATCTCGAATTAAATACCGGTCGGCTAAATTTGAATTTAATATTGGGTAGGCTAATTTTGAAACGACATATAGGACGATAAGGAGAATATTCGGGACGCTCTAATGATTGGGAAATGCTCGATTCTCGTCGCACGCTGACTGAAGGCATCTTCTCACTTTGGAAATTTAAAAAAATCGATTTTTTTTTTTTTTTTATTTTGAAAGTACATATCTTCAAAAATGTCATCTCGAAATTTCATAAAGATCGGACGAGTCTAACTACATTTTTTGGCGACCGTTAGGTGACTACCTGAGAGTACCCACAGCATACGTATTGTTCAGACTCATGGTGCAAGTACAAGAAAGCAGTGAAAAACAATCAGATAGAAACTTTTAAACATCCTCCTGCTCTAGCTGATGATGTTCAAGAGGTTTTGAAACCGATCTATGAAGAACTGACGAAGGACGAGTTACTGGAACGATGCCTCGGAGGAAATACCCAAAATAACAACGAGTGTTTCAACAGCTGTGTCTGGGCAATGGCGCCGAAACACGTTTTTACGGGAAGAAAAACCGTGGAAATTGCTTGCCAAACAGCGGCATGCATTTATAACGAAGGGCTACAACCCGTTTTAAAAATTTTGGAGGTGATGGGTGTCAAACTAGGCCCTATCGCCGTTCAATACGCCGAGAAACGCGACAGTGATCGCGTACGCGTAGGGAACCGCCGCAGCTCTAACGCTTCAAAAGAGACTAGGTCGAGACGAAGGGAAGCTATTTTGGACGAACACACCTTCTACGAAGAATCGGAAGGTCCATTGTATGGAGCAGGCATCGCTGATTAACCCGAGGTAAGGTTTTTTCATGATTTTTCTGCAACCAAAACTTTAAACGCAGTTATCTCAAAACAAGGTTTTTCGGTGCTTTGTTGATGAAATTTCGGAAACTATCCGGCCGATTGTCATGAAGTTTGAATGACATATGCTTCATAGTTATGGCTATAGCGCATATCATCAGATTTTTGAAATTTTGATTTTAAGAATTTTTTTTTTACAAAAAACTGCAAAAAAATCGTGTTTTTTTTTACTTTTTCGAAAAACGTGCGCCATTTTGTTATTTTCGCGAATATCAAAAATCTGATGATATGCGCTATAGCCACTGACATACTGAATCTAAAACAGTTTTATTTTTTTGTTTCAGACGACCCGTCTCGGAGATACCATCAACAAGCCACGACCATAACATTTTTACACGGGTTTTTCGATGCTACTGATGTATTATAATAATTGTTTAAAAAAATTAAAAAAAAATTTTTTCATGTACTTGAAAGATGTGTTTATTACATAGGATCCGTTTTATCCCATAATTTTAAGCAAAAATCCTCGAAAAAAAATCGCAAAAACAGCCTATTTTTGAGGCGCTTAAAGTGAGAAGATGCCTGAAGGACAGCGACACGAGACCCACAACAATAACAAGCGCGCGACTGGCAATGTCGCGCGTAACGGTCGGAGCGGACGACCTAGGGAAAGGGGAAACAGGGGAAAGGGGACGTACCGGCTTCGCCTTACACTACGCGCGCACAACCGTTCCACGCGATTATTTCTCGAAATTTTTATTGTCACTAACGCGCTATTGGTTTCGATTTTTTCTAAACGCAGTGGGAACAAAAGAAAAGAAATACAAAGGGGAGATCTCTAAGTAATTTGGGTACAAAAAAAAGAAACGAAAGAAAGGAAAATACGCAATGCGTGCCGGAAGATAATGTTGGATCGGAAGCGGTGCAAACACTTACTCGTCGATGTTTTTTTCTGCCGGTGTTTCGCTCGTTTCTCTCCCTCTATCTCGGCGGCGCCGTATCTTCGCACTCTCTCCTAGTACTTCTCCTCACTGTATTCCTTCGTTATGTCCTCTTCACTCTCACCTCTCTCTCACGCTCAAATTTTTCTTTCTACCCAATCTACTCTTTCTCACTCTTTACACTGTCCTCGCACTCTACACTATCTCTCTCACTCTCGATAACTCCGCTACTCTCACGCTCTTCCTTACTCGCAATCTAATCTCCTTTCAAACTTTTTTTTTCTAAATTTCTCAAACTTTACTCGCTCGCTTTATTTCGGTGGTCGTACTCCAAGTGACGAGTCTCTCGTTAGGCAGCAGCGGCACGGGTCCGGTGATACGAGCAGTGGGGGGAGATCGATATTTTCGGGACGGTACTAGGGAGATCTATCGGGAAATGGGTGTAGTTAGGACGATCGATAATATACTCGTAGGGTCGTTCTCACGGATATCGGGATTACGGGTAATGATCATTGCGTATGCTCGCCGCGCGCTGCTGCCATCTCCTCGTAACTCGAATTACCGTGTCGATGGATGACCGGTAACCGCGTTACGGGACGGTACATGTGAGAATTTTTTGTGGCGGGTTCTTCGTTTGGAATGGTGAGAGTGCGTGTGTGCCGGTGAAATTCTTCTTTTGGTGGACGTCCTGGGAGTTCCTCTGGTGATAATTTTGAACCATCGGGGTGTCCTCAGGATATCCTTGGTGCTGACGGTGACGATGACAATGACGCTGACGAAGATGACGATGACAATGACGCTGACGAAGATGACGATGACAATGACGCTGACGAAGATGACGATGACAATGACGCTGACGAAGATGACGATGACAATGACGCTGACGAAGATGACGATGACAATGACGCTGACGAAGATGACGATGACAATGACGCTGACGAAGATGACGATGACAATGACGCTGACGAAGATGATGATTCCGACGCAAGTGCTTGCACCGGGGTATGCTACGAGGTCTATTCGGGGAGGGGGAGGGATGGGGGTGGTCCTGGGATGACTTTTACTTACGTTTTCTCGCAGATTGCGTGCGTGGAACGGTTGCCTTGGAGCCCACCGGCGGGGTGAGGTTGTGCAACATCACAATATATATAAATATATAACGTATAATTAATAAAAAAAAAGGCCACAATATATATATATATATATATATATATATATATAGATTGAAACGGGTCCACCTGAAACATAGAAACAAATTATTACCACTAGGGGGCGACATTTCTCGTAAACGAGGACGAACAGTAATAAGTATAAATAGGGGTAAACACCCTCTCGAAAACACACTCAGTTAGTCACTCACCTTGGTCTCTTACCTGTGTCGTCCTATCAGGCCTTACCGGACTGTTGCCTTACGACGCTTGACGTTTCTACCCCGGTAGAAACAACGAGTCTCGTCTGGCTCTCGGAATGGTATAGATCTGAAAAGACAATCACACAGTCAGTTTCGCGTTATAATCCGTGACTCACCTGAGAGGCGGCAGGCATCGACGACGAAGTCAATCACCAGCGGTCCACGAATTCGGCGAAGGATCAACTACCCCAGGCATCAGCTGCAAGGAGGAGAAGAAATCCATATCGGGACGCTCGATATAAGAAAAATCGAAACAACTCACCAGTCTACAACGAACTCCAATCCAGATAACACGGTCACACCACACTAAACGCTTCGCGAATAAAGAAAATTGAGATTTTTATCACAGAAGTAAAACGTAAACACATAACGCGCACCCGCGTGACAGGAGAGGCCGCAGCCATATTGGCAAAACTCACGTATACAATAGACGACGCACCTCGAATGATCGCTAGCACCAATATCAATCAATCGCGATCGATACGCTTAGCGCGGTACTAATTAGAGCACCGGCGTCGATAATAAGGCGTGACTGTAATTACCCCGAAACACATATTCAATAAAATTCTTTGCTATACCTACAGGCTTTTAATCTATTTATTCTACCTCGAGCCTCGAACTTACCATAAAGTTTAATGATTCGGTATTACCGTTTCAATATATATATATTGTGACGTGGTTTTCTGAGTCCTGGTAAATCACGGTCACAAGCTATCGCTCTCGTTATAGTTAGCCTCTCTCTCGACCGAAGGGAGAGGGCAGTAGTTACCGGCAATGAAAATTTGGCATCCTATTGATGCGTGTTTGCGATTTCGAAGATTGGGAATCAATCAGTTTACCGCGAGTCGTCGAAGCGTCGCGATCGAGACAATAATAAGTCCTCGCGTACGCTCGGTGTCGGACACTCGGTGTCTCACTCGCTCTCGCGTTACGCGTCGGAGTTGAATCGGTCTCTCTCTCCGTACGCGAGTTCTAGTATTGTCTCTCGGTCTCTCGTCTTTCTCTAGAGTGAGAGGTCCGATCTCATCGCGTACGGTGATCGTTCGCGTGAGAGTTCTCGTTCGAATTATGTACGCGTTACCGAATTGACAGTTCTCGCCGATGAAAATTCGCGAGTGCCTTGTGATTGAGGCCGAGCTTCGCGTAGCTCGCGCTCTCTCGGTACTGTGCGAATAGCTCGTTCTCTCTCGTACTTGCTGGGCACGACGCGTCCTCGCGTCGAGTACTCGCGTGCATTGTTGACGTTCGGACTCGTCTCCTAAGACGATACCTGTGTTCTCGTACTATACGGAATAATATAAATTTCGTACTGTGGATTCTCAAGTGTTGGGCCAGCGATCGCGCTGCCTTCGTGGTTTCGTGTCTCGGCCTGATCGGATACCCCCGGCAACGCTCTGTCGAGTTAAGCCACCTCGGAGGGATCTGTGATGAAGGTGAGCCAAGGTCTTCGGCAGCTCGGTAAGTCGTTTGATATTTACTTGTCCGATGCCAAGTTGCGTTCATGTGATGTTCCCGGACAATAATACCGCTCTAATTCAGAGTACCTTCGATCTCGTGTCATTCTCGAATAATAATAAAATCACGATTGAGTTATGATTCCGATTCTCGTGTTCTGTAACGAGCTCGAGCCGATGGCTCGCGCGAGTCGACGTTCTCGCATCCATTGTCCGCCGACCCCGACCCTCTCTGCCAAACCTAGCAGTCTGAGCGGCCGAGCAATCCCGTCACCGTCGTGTGCCCGCCAACGCGTCCAGGTCAGCCCGGTTTCGTTGCTTCCGGCGAAACAAAAAGCAGCCCCTGCGGTCATCGGCCAGTTTTGTTGTGTGTCGCGTTCGGTGAGATCGTTCCCGTCTCCCGTCGCTGTTGTTATTGTCGTTATCGTTAGTGTTGTTGCGTGCTGGCCGATGACCAGTTGGTGCGATCGCGGCGAGTTCCCCCCGCGATTGCCGGTTCTGCGCCGGTTGTCGAGACCGGCGAAACAAAACTCGACTGGCGCCCAAGTCGGCATTTGCGGACGCGCGAGCGCGGCACCGACGGACGAAGGTTACGATTGTGGAAGGTGTTTGTCCCGACGTTGTAGGAAAATTTATCCGTCACAATATATATACAATAAATATCCAATAAAGAGGTAATATATATTAGAATCTCAATTGTTAGCATTTTTTTCTTTTCTTCTTCTTTTCATCTTCATCTTCAATGGTTCAGCTACGGAAGACAGAGATAAATATATAGTGTGAGAGAGGATCGTATAGGTGTATCGTAACATAGACACTTTATACATGATTTATAGTACAAACCTATTTTTCCAATTGTTCCTCAGCAGCTTTGAACTCGAGCTTGTTGAACTTCGTGCCGTAATACAGCATAATTAGATTTTTGTTACTAGCGGCGTCGCTCATTTGCTGAAATAGTTCGTCCGCTTCTTCGAAAGCCTTGACGAATCTCGTTGGTAGATAACACGAAAATTCACCATTAACGTCCACAACAACTCGCGTGCCCCATGTCGTTTGGACTATTTTCATACTGGTAATATTATAGTATTTTTCGAGCTCCAACTCGGACAATCTTTTGACGGGAAGAAACGTCTCCAAACGACCCACTTGGTTGTTTCGTGTGAAATCCATTGTCCAACTTAAGTTTCCTCAGTTTTATTGTTAAAGCACGAAACTCTGATATCGCGTGTATTTTTGCTTTAATTGTTGTAATATCTCGCAAAAAGACAACTAAACGTACTTTCAATTGGCGGTGCTTACTTCCTTGAAGACTCGAGGACAATGTTTGTCTATCAATGAGTGGAGATACATCAGACCCCCTATCAAGCAGCCCCATTCCCCTACTCTGCATACAGAGAGACGCATACTGAATTTAATTGGTGCAACATTTGCTTATTTGCAAAAACAGTAAGCCATCTTGGCGGCGGCGGCAGCGGTAGTGGTGGTAAAATTAGTTTACCGTATCATCAGGTGTCGCTTACAGACACCAGCATTTTATGAAATCTGTGATACGCGAGGATCGTATTCGTGACGGCGCGTGCCGTTGCGCGAATGACCATTTCAAAGATTTCTGAGAAACAGCTCATCACTAAAATATGTGGATTATAATTATTGTCGTGTGAAGTTCAAGAATATTGAGACAAAGAACACACACGTTTAAAAAATATACTTTATTTTTAACCCACGGTTATGGTACAGTTAGCGGGTGCGAGAACAGCAACCTTGTACACAAGGCAGAGTTTTAACACTAAATGTATTGAGATTATTATAATGGCAACCACCGCCCACACAAGCACCCTTGTTGAGCGCAATATTCACGGGTTTAGATTTATTACACTTATTCATATACTCATTGTAGTAGTCATACACTATTTTATCGTTCTGTGTTAAATCGGTTGAAAATGCACTCCTAAACATATTAATACCAAGGCCTGTAGACAAGAAATGCAGAAACATAACACAATAATGTCCACAAGTCTGTGATTCAGGACCCTGAAGCTGTATAGTGTTGTAGCTAAAGAATCTGCAGTTCTGCCGGAGACGCTGGAAATGCTGCGGGATGATTGGTGGTCGTCCGTAGCTGTCGACCATCCTCGTCCATTTCGATCGACGTACATCGCGACCCAGTGGGCCTCAGGCTGTTTGTGGCCATCGGTATTGGCGACAATCGCTGCTGGTTTCGGCCACACCTTAGGGATGCCGTCTGCCGGGTATACGCCTACAGTGCGGCTCTTTATACCGCGTAGGGCCTGCATAAGCTGCTCGGTGTTCATAATAGACAGCAATTATAGAGACACTAGAGCTGTTTAATATCGGCTGTTTTTCCCTCGTCGCTCAACAGCTAGTAAGCTAATGTTCCAGGTTGTGGTGGTTCTGTACTCCCACAAGGAGCTGGAGCGGTCATTATGCGAAAGCCACTTTTTTATTCTTACAGCATTGTTGAGCGCACACGTGAACGAGCAATTTTTACGCAGTAAACCATGATACACACAACGAGTATTGCTCTCAGGAAGATTACGAAACGACGAATCGTCGTCTTCTTCTTCTTCTAGATTTATAACGTAGCAATCCGTTAGCTGCGTCAAATAAGCCGCTTTATCAGCTCCTCTTGTAAACAGACGATCAGACCGCGCTGCAATTTTCTTCAACGAAGTTTCGACTACACGAAACTGTGTCTCGCCCTCGGACCACTCCATACCATGATGATTGCTTTGTAACCATGTGTTTTGACGTTTTACACTAGGTGGTAGAGTATTATAAGCGTAGGGCGGCGATACAATCCAGTGGGCTAAGTACGATGTTTTTATAGAGACCACGGCAACTTCTTTAGGTATAAAATGATTATATTTATCCTTCAGGCCCTGTATATCAATGCCGATGTTCATGGCGCTTCTCGATCGTCGTAACACGGCGGCTTTTGAATACAAACTAACGATAAATATTGCACGTTCTACGGATATATGACACTCCCCCCTCTATAAGCCCAGCGACCTAGCCACTAAAATCCACAATTACTTGTCTGGAAGAGTCGATCTCCAACACATTATCATATTCCGCATACACAAGGCAATTAACCGTTGATGTTAGGGCAGACGCGAAACGTACTTCTATTCTCACAGTACCATGGCTCACAAGATTCCAATGAGTGCTACTATTGACCGAGAGATCGGGTGTAAGATCAAATGCAAAGAGACAATAACCATGAGGGTAGGTTGTACGTGTGATACAATTACCCTCATTGAGAAAGTGTATGCATGTACCCGAGAATAGTGTGTGGTATGCATCAACAAACATACCAGCATCTGCGAAGTCTGGCTGTAGGGGCTTTGGCGGTATTTGCAATCCATCGGCGTACAAAGAAAAATAATTTATATTGTAATTCGGAAAATTGAAAGGGTTCATTTTACGGTCACCATTAAAAGCCTTATTATCAACAAAACCGACGATTATACGTTTAGGCAGCTGGCCAAGTATGGCATTATCAAGCGTCTTACCGTGTATCCCCGCATGTAGCGATATCGCTTTAACCTCGACTCGCGTCAAAGGATACTTCGTTGTACACTTAGACAAAGCTCTTGCATGGACCAAAAGTATACCCGGTGCTACGTTAACACGTCGTATAAGTAGCGATACCTCCGTAATACGGATGGTACAATCTTTCGAAGAAATCAGGAGACAAAAAGCGTTATTAGACCGTACGAGACGTAAACGCATCTCAACGCCGCTTAGCAAAAATCTCTCTTGATTGAAGATATCGTAGTGTAAATGACCAATGAGATCAACCGTTCGCTTTTTACCTAATACTATTCGTCTGTTTACAAGACCATTATTATTATCTTCTGTATCATCCATTTTACCCGGCGTATCATTATACCATAGAGTACTCGTGAGATGTGAGTTATTAGCACCAGGCCCGTAATTCAAGAGGTTTTCAATGTATGCCCTATACGTATAAACATTGTTAGGAGGTGATACCAGCTTCTGATTCAAAAATACATCGATCTGATTGAACATTGAGTGCAATAGGTTATTGATCGCGCCTACTTTAGGAGATGGTGCATCCGCTTTGTCAGGGGTTTCTATCTTAACACGCGTGCTGAGCATGGTGTGTGCAAGATCAATGTACTCACCACCCTGGCCCGGTATGACAAACTCTATCGGTGAATCATTCGTCAATGATGAGATCGGCTTGTAACACACTGTATACGTTCCCTCGATTGTTGTCTGGGTCGGTGGTAGTGTAAATACCGCAAGCTCCGACTTGAGGCACTCACACAAGTGTGCGTGTAAGAAAGCCTTTTTTCCACGATTGTGTTAGGCGAAAATATCCACCACTATTGTTGATTTCTTATAACGATTCGTAGTTGTCTGTTTTGTTACTCTTCTTTTCACAGTTTTCTTTTTCTTCTTCCCCTGCCTCTTTTTCACAGAGCCCGAACGTTTTCGCGACTTCACGGTCTTCTTCCGTTTTTTCACACCGGTACGTCGTGATACGTTCCCGGCAAGAGAATGGATCAGTTTATTAATTTTACCGGTGTTATACCCCGAGCCCTTCATGAGCGTATTCATTTTTTTGTTCAGTCTTACGCTTCAGATTCTCCCCTGATTCGCGCAGACGTATTTTGAACGCTTCTCGCGAGTGAATACCAGAATCCATGATATCCGTAGCCTCGTTCATACCTGAGCGAAGCGCCTCTTTACCAACAGCCCGAGCACCTTGTTTCAAGAGAGGTATTATTCGTCGGAAGAAACCTCCGAGGAAACTCCCTATACCGTGGTCCCTTTGATTCGGTGACCCTATATACACATGACTAATACCACCATAACCCGGTCGACCGCCACCCCCACCCGTTTGCATATCAAAGTACTCGTCATAATAAGCCATTTTAGATGGTTCGGGTTAATCCATACGTTTGAACTGTAACGTCACTGTCAACGTCCCGTACTCGAATGGTATCGGTTTGCCAAACTCATCCCTTATATCAATCATTATTATTTGAAAACTAGTACGTAATAGAGGAATATAGCGTGGTGGTGAGAAACGTTTTATCTTCACCGACCCGTAATTACGATTATCAGCGGCCACAATTGGTACGTCTCGTAGCAGCGGTGTATGCACATCTCCGGTGATATAGGGCTCGCAGATATCCGTATAAACGTACATCATATTTGGGGTCCCATGGGCCAGGTTGGCAGGTCTCTGAGCAGTGTACTCGCTCTGGACCACCACATCCTTAGGCTCGGTAAAACCTAACATCTTGTTCAACACGTCGGAGAAGTAGAATGAGTGTTCTACATTCTTACACGATTCACAGATACGCGTGATCGCCACATATCCGTTGCGATAATGCTTAAATTTCAGATGACCCGCAAGACACGATGCCTCGTTAATAGCCTCGAGTAATGTGTCTATGTTGAGGTACACACCAGGCGGTACGCAGACGCGTTCTTCCTTAAAGTCGGTGCTTGCCATGCTGCCGGGTACTACTGTGTTCGTTATGACATTCATAAAGTTCCGTTCACCATCGGGCGGTACATGCAAAATTGTCGTCGGTATGTGTATTTCAGCTAGAGAAACAGCCCAGCTGCCGTGAAGAGAGATACATTAGGGTAAATGCGTGGTATACCTTGTTGTCACATTATCGGGATAATAATTCATACTACTATTACTAAGAAAAACCATGTAAAACTCGTCCTTCATTTTGCTGACGACTGTTTAGACTCCCGCGTTTGTACTCTCGATAACTCAGGCTCATAAAATATACCATCGATATCCTCGCCGTGGAGATCACGCAGTATGTATATCATAGGACAAATACTGTGCGATACACGGACAATCTTAAATAACTCGGTGCTCCAACCACGCTCGCAACCTTTTACGAAGGCAGCCTTCGCACTACTGATGCACACGATGTCGCCCACGCTGTATTTGGGCGAACAATTCTGGGTTCTTTTGTACCGCTGCATCAGATTATTACGGGCCCTAGCCCCTGTAGCATGTGTCACTGCGGCAGGAGCCATTTTTATGCCGCTATGCGTGGAGTGATTATATGCCGAAACGATGTTTTGCAGAACGTCTAGGTAGCGTTTTTGTCTAGAATACGTAAAATACCTCCACATTCTTTCTTTCAACGTTCTATTGAATCTCTCGACAATAGCAGCTTTTATATCAGGGTTTCGCGCAACACGGAACTGTATGTTCTTTTTCTTTAAGAGAGCCTGGAATACAGCACCTGTAAACTCTTTACCCCTGTCCGTCTGCAGGTAAAGGGGTGATCCACCGTTACTATATTTTTTAGATAAAATGAGATCAAACGCGTTGGCTACAGATGCAGCAGACTTGTCACGTAAAGGCTGAACCCATGCAAATTTACTAAGAACGTCTATAACGACCAAGATATAAACATAACCGTCATTATAATCTTTAATCGAGTGAAGGTCCACGAGATCAGCCTCCCAGAAGTCATCTATATTTCGGACATTATAAAAACGACGTGGATAATGACGTCTCACGGGTCTGCGTTTTGTATAAGTATCCTGTGCTTCAAGCCACTGTACTGCCTTCACACGGGCAATTTTTTTCTGACGTGCCAAACGTAACAATTTGGTAGCACCTGAAAACGATGCTTCATGGGCTGGATTAAAGTATGCGTTTTCTAAGATGTTCATGATTATAATTTCAGGTTAGCCCAAATTACACGTTTTTTCTTCATATGATAGCCGCCACCTCTCTGCTTATTTCCCTGTGTCCGCCGTGCTGGTGACCTGTTCTCAACACCACTGCAAAAGCGCTGACTGGTCCGTATCGGGTGATCCCTCGCTGCTTGTACTACCATCATCAGTCGCCGATTGACGCTGTGGTGTGTTAACTCTAGACTCCGCCCACAACTCCTCATTACCAATAAATTCCCGAGGTGTCTTTACCGCTCGTAGAACTCTGGCAAAGGCACTGCGTTCAGCAGGGTTAGGTATTTTCCTAGCCCTCATACCGTAACCGGTTTCGCCTTCTTCTTCTTTTTTTCTTTCATAATCAGCCTCTACATAGTGTTTATTCTGCATAAGTTCGCGGTACTGCAGAGCTCTCTTATCATCAACAAAGTGGAGATAACGTTGTAATACAGTCAGGTACGCCATCCATTTTTCCCTCTCGTCCTTGTATGCACTGGAGTGCAAAATTTCATTCATCTCCATGTCTAATCGATCTAGCGTAGCGTCAATACCCCGCACTGGTTGTGTATGTGGCGCGCCCATATTAAAAAACGGTGGCGTATGACTTTGTGTGCTCAGCCGCGTTAGATGCTCCTCAGGCACGAGTACCATTTTTCTTGCGTGCTCCATCATCCACGGCCGCCAATCAAATTAGATAGAATAGTACCTAGTATTGGTGCTAATAGGAGTCGTAGAAACCCACCGTTTTGAACAACAAACCGTTCTTTACCCTTCCAGCAGCCTTTTTTTTGAGGCTAAACGACGGAGAACCGGTGCGTATCGACGTAATTTTTTTCTCTGGTCGATCTTCAGCGGTACATTCCCGCAGAGAACATTCAGTGCACACTCACAAATACAGCGGATAATACTAGGATCTGCTTTGCGTAAAACAGCCTCGCGTTGCTTCTTAATCAGGTGTTGAAGAGCACGCAGTATCGCAACGTGCTTTTTGCAGAGCGGTGAACCACCCCGCGCCATTACGACCCATGAACTGTAGACAGTCGTGATGTATCACGCCTTTTAAACCCTTTTGCGCTACATCTCTTTGGGGCAGGGCTGTCCCTAAGAATGTACATCACACATTGTCAAACGGCGTGACTAGCACTTGTTTATTTTTTGTGCGTGTCAAATGCACGATGCGTTGTATTGGATTGTTGAAGGGCGCTCAATATAGATATACATTTTTCGTGACGCGGTGATACTTTAGTCGCCATTACACGCGTTGAACTGGTAATTCACATGTGCCGGTATTGCTTTTTAACTTTTTCCGTGGTATGTACACAAAATGATGAGTATCGTCGGGGAAAATACAAGTACGGTATCTACAGTTATCAGGTGTTGATTGTTTCAAATCGAATAACAAATAACCATGCGGTTTGTACGTTGCATCGTGATAGGCCTCTTGTAGAAATCGTGGGTTTTGCGGATATACCTGACGCGCGAGATGCTGAATTTGGGCTTGATCACGAGGATTTTTGAAAAGTACAATATAATTGGCGTTCAACGAAATATCGCGCTGACCGTGTCCTTGATGGAACAAATTTTGAGTAATAAAAATAACACTCAGGTTTTTATGATGACTACCTTTGGTGAAAAGGTCTACAACGCTATTGTTCGACGCCTCGCGCATCAAATGGTCGATTGTTATGAACTTTGCACGCGGATCGTTCGCGTAATCGGCACTCTGAGGCAGACCTTCATGAAATTCTATCGATTTACCATACTCTGTGTATGCTGGTTGCCATTCGGAATAATAGAGAATAATTCTCTCGAACGGCTCACTATTCATCTGCGAAATGAATTTCAAAAACTTTTTTACAAAATAAGTATTAATACAGCCCGTGGGGCCACAGATCATGGAGGTCCAGGGATGCTTCCACCGTGTATCCATCTGTACGAATGCATGTATTTCCTTTACAACAGTGTATATAAAGCACATGTCATGTGTATACGGATTTTTATTTTGCAATAACACCATCCATATTTTACAATAATAACAATGTGTTATAATAATAACAATATTTTACAATAACAACAATATTTTATGATATTAAACTCTGTAGCCATAAGGGAGCGAACGGTATTCACCATTACGTCTCCGCTTGACACTCAACGGCATACATGATTTCGTTTCGGACCGTGTAACAACCTGGTGGAACGGCGTGCGTCGTATTAAAGCAAATCGTAACACAATTGGTTCCTCTCTTTCGCCTATTATGAATGAACGTATCGATCTGTAATTTATCAGAGAGGTGTTTGCATAATTAAGAGTTATACCTTTAACTTTACAAACCTCGCTTTCTACACCAGCAGGGGTATGAACTATGAAAGAATAAAATTTTGGGCCGCCCGAAACGAAAGATCTAATATAGCTACCGGTACCGTACGAGCTTAGCTCATCCGTTAGATCACCGAGTGGCTGACCCGTAGGCGGCTCGTACTCTTTAAGATCATTTTTCGTTGTGTAAATAACGGAATCGGTGTCACAATACAAGGCACGCTCACCCAACAGTTCGAGATAGATGTAAAGTTTCAGGCGGGCTTGAGCTGTTCTATATGCAGCAATTACAGCGTTTGCTATATCAGATGGTACTACAGCGTCTTCGGTTTTTGTGTAATTAACATACAATACGCGGTTATTAACAGGTAGTATGCCCGTGATATCGTGCTCAGAGCTGTTCAGTAGCTCCATAAGTTTTTTACGGGTCGACACTATTTCGGTTTTAGGTAAATTTTCGCGCTGCCCAAATTTACCCCAAAACGAGTTAAGATACAGTTTAGCTACCGAGCGCAGACCAGGGTTTTTTTGCTATAGCAGTGCTATAGCTTCGGAGGCCTTGAAAGAAGCTATATAATTGTCTTGAGCTGTCTCGTTTTCTACACAGTTCTCGGGCCAGCCACTGGCCTCTTGTTTGATTTTAAGAAACGTGGTGATGTATTCAACAAAAAGACCGCCTTCCTGTGTATCGCAGTTATACTGTGTTATCTCATACTGCCAGATTTCACTCACGTTTAATACTTTATAGCCACACATGACGGCTTTCCGAACCTCATCTACTACCCAGGTACCTGTGAATGACCTCTCAGCAGGGTCTTCATGGGGGCACGCATCTTGATTCATTGTTTCGCAACAGCTACGACACAGTCCAAATAATTAACGGCGGTGCATACGCAACGGTAGCACGGGATGGTAAAGATTTCGCGGCGATAGCACCGTACATTTAACAAGACTCTCGATGCGCGAAAGATCCGTGTTTTCCGGTCCTGTTAATTCCATACACTCGTCACCGACGTACACTGTAGGGTGCCTTATAGTGTATTTGCCGTATTTGCAGACATACGGATACAACGAGCAGACGTCAACATACCGTATCTGCTCCCCGTCTTTTACGTCGTACAGAGTGACCATATTTTCTGTGCGACCGCCGAAAAATGCATCACATGGGTCGAGAGGATCTAATTTGACTAGAGCATGATCACGCACAACTCACGTTACTCATTTCTATATCTATTTTTACCAAAGGGTCATACGCGCACCCCCAAATTTCTGTTAAGATATATTCACTTGAGCGGATTCTGTGCGCTATGGTGCTTGTTCGCTCGAGACGCTCAGCCATTGACGTACCGTCGGTCTGTTTACGATCCCTCTTTAGGGCGAAACAAGTGGTGCACCCGTGCCAATAACAACCGTGAAACTGTAATACATGAGTCGCGTCGTCGGTTCCGTAGTAACCGTCTACCATTAAATTTTGGGGTAATTTAAATTCGCGCGAGCGCCCTGCATGAATAATATGATGGCCTAAAGAGTGCTCCATCTATACGAGCCACGAAACGGCTTTTTTTGATTGATTATGAGCCCATCTATAACCGCCTGTCGGTATAATTCCAATAGTATTACTTTTCAAGAAGTTTTTTCGAAAAATTTGAAAACATGCTGACGCTGTTGTTGTAGTTTCGCTAAATAGGCAGACCCGTTCACTGTTCATGAACATCTTTCGAAAAACGACACAAACCTGTCTTAATATAGTGACATCGCTCTTGCAATAGCTTGTAATTTCTTTTGAAAAATCGAACTCGTAATCAGCACTCTTTAGATCATTATACCATGCAGAAAAACGCTCGCGTTCCGCCACACGCATCGTGTCAGGAGAATAGTGATCTATAGAGGGTAGTGGGCCGATATAATTTTGATTTTCAGGTCTGTTAAATAAATGGGGAAAAGACCCTTTGGCAAGAGCGTTCATCAGACCGAATGCTTTTGGTAATGCGCTGAGAGGCATGTGGAAGTAATGTAGGCTATCCAGAAATACAACTTTTTCAATACGCATCGTGATAATTTTAGTACCATTCATTATTAAAGTGGGTAGCTGCGTTTTTTTCTCTTCAATTGTATAACGTAGAATGAACTGCGCGTCGAAACCGCCCGCGTTATGAGCTATTAAAAATGTATGAGAGAATTTTCGGCTATGTCTCGGTCGATGATGTCAGGCGATAGTGAAAAAAAACAATGTTTACGTTTCGATCCTGGTCTGGATCCTCTTCAGAAATATATTTTATTAAGGCTAAAATAATGATATTCAAGTCATTATAATGAGTATTATGTGTAACGTTAATTTGTACATTTTTCATAATCGATCCTATTGATGATCAGCAGTATGGACAATTTATACATGTTAAGTGTTATAAGAGTGGACATACCTTAGTAGTTAATTAGTTATCGTTTTCGAGATGTATTTTTTACCGGTAACGGTTGAAGAATTATTCATGATAAAAGAGAGTGCCGGTTAAAAAGTCGAATATGTGGAGAATTGGTCGATTCATCCATTTCGTGTGTGAAAGCACGAGTATACTGGAAATCTAGCCAGGTATTATTCTGATAGAAATTCTCTGTGAATTATTAAAACGAGCAAATAATAAGTAAAATTCATCTTCATCTACATTAATGAAAAATGGCTAATTAATTACCAGTAACGTTTCCGTGGATATGTTACAACTCTCAATTTCCAATACGAGAATAATTTGTCCGTTACGATGTGAGAACGATCTCGATCAATGTCACAGTTTGCGAATCTGCGAACGTACTAATGCCGAGAGACATTCGAGGCCTCTTTGTATTCTGGAGCAGTGCCGTATATATTAAGTTCGCAAATGATTAAGAATGGCCCCTCATTACGTTAATGCGTGGTATTAGGAATTAATAGTTTTCTAATTTGTTATCATAAGGTATTTTAAGTACCAAGGTATTAACGTATATTGTTATTGCGCAATGTATGTTGCTATTGTCATAGGTGATATTAGTTATTTGTTAAGTTATCTGATTGTTCTCATTTGAATATGTCCTTTTATAAAATGCTGTTATATATGCTACTTAACTTATGGATATCGGTTTTGAAATTAATAGAAGCAGGGTGCGATTTAATTTCAATCATTTCTAAAATGAGTCGTTTTTTTAACCATTCCTCATTGTCTAGGATTTTTACATCATTAAAGTTAAAATTGTGTTTCAATTGAATGCTGTGTAGTGCTAGAGCAGTGTGTGGTGTATCGGTGTGTTTGATACTATTTTGGTGTTCGTTAATCCTTGTTTTAAGGTATCTTTTGGTCTGCCCAATGTATATTGCATCGCAATCAGAACATCTTATTTTGTAAACTACGTTAGCTCTGCTCGTTAATTCAATTTTGTCTTTAGTTGATCCTATAATCTGTGAGATATTGTGTTTGTTATTGGTCACCAATGTTATATTGTATTGTCGCAAGAGACGGAATAGTTCATAGTGTATGTTCTGTGTATACGGTAAATTTATGATCCTTGACGAGTCAAATTTCGTGGCAGTTGGTGTATCTGCTGTTAATTGTTTCAGTCTTCGTCTAATGATTCGATTTGTGAAAAATTCCGGGTAGCAATTTCGGTTCATGGTACTCCTGATGAGTGCTAAGTTATCTTGGTGAAAAGATTTATGCGCTAATTTTATTGCTCTGTCTACCAGCATGACAATGATTCCTTTCTTCTGGCTCAATGGGTGGTGTGAGAAATAGTTAATGTATCGGCCCGACCAAGTCGGTTTCCTATACCAATCTGTAATGATGGAGTTATCCTTTCTGATTAAAAGGACATCTAAAAATGGTATCTTGTTCTGTTTTTCTATTTCGGTTGTAAATTTTAGTTTTGTGTGGTAAGAGTTAAAAATATCTAGTGTGGAATCAATTTCGTTCACAGGGAGAGTCATAATTATGTGATCTACATATCGTTTATAGAGTGGTACAGTAAATTTCAACTTTTTTAAGCAATAGTTTTCTAAATCAATCATCACTAGGTTAGAGAGAATGGGGGCTAGAGGAGATCCCATAGGTAGACCAAATATTTGCTGGTAAATTTTGTCTTGAAAAGTGAAGTAAGTCGAGAACATAATAAATTCAATTGATTTTATAATTTCGTCTAATGGAAATTTTTCAGATCCACGGAAACGTTACTGGTAATTAATTAGCCATTTTTCATTAATGTAGATGAAGATGAATTTTACTTATTATTTGCTCGTTTTAATAATTCACAGAGAATTTCTATCAGAATAATACCTGGCTAGATTTCCAGTATACTCGTGCTTTCACACACGAAATGGATGAATCGACCAATTCTCCATATATTCGACTTTTTAACCGGCACTCTCTTTTATCATGAATAATTCTTCAACCGTTACCGGTAAAAAATACATCTCGAAAACGATAACTAATTAACTACTAAGGTATGTCCACTCTTATAACACTTAACATGTATAAATTGTCCATACTGCTGATCATCAATAGGATCGATTATGAAAAATGTACAAATTAACGTTACACATAATACTCATTATAATGACTTGAATATCATTATTTTAGCCTTAATAAAATATATTTCTGAAGAGGATCCAGACCAGGATCGAAACGTAAACATTGTTTTTTTTCACTATCGCCTGACATCATCGACCGAGACATAGCCGAAAATTCACCAATAACGGACATCCACACGGTCACTCACAACATTCATCTACATGTATGAGAGAAACCTGGAATACTTTTCATACCTAGCTCTACAAGCTGACACATGGGGTTCGTTCTAAATATAAATTCGTAAACGTCACAATACTCGCAAGGCTCGTCAATGGTCTCGTTATCGCAGCACCGCGTGCAAACGCGCTGGGCTACACAGAGATTCGGCTCGTGAATACGTACGGAGGGATCGCCTTTTACAGATGTACACTGTTGTGTCTCAAAATCATAAAAAATAAATATATTCTCTTTTGAGGTGTTAACAGAGCGAATAGGTCTCATGAAACATAGATGGTTATAGGGTTGACGAGCTTTGCAGGTTTTACAAAAAACCGTGCCGCATGTATGGTTCTTCCCGTCCAGAGATCTGATAGAGCAGAAACAAGTACGGCAACGTTTAAGAGATTCGCAAACAGTATTTACCCTGCGTCTACGACGGATTGTCACAACTCTATGATTTTGCAGGCACCTCTCCCCAAAGAAATCACGACAACAGCTCTCGCACCTGATTGTACCGATCGAAATCGACTCGCGTGTCGGTGTTTGAAGACAACGGCGACATTTGTTTTTTAAGCCCCTATGGTTACATCGAAAACGGGCATTACAAGTTACACAAAAGTTTAAGCTACCAACTGCACCTCGTAGATTTAAAATACGTTGAAAGTGGTGTGATCGTTCGTAATAGAAAATATATAATGTGTGTTGGATTGAGCCAGCGATAGCCGTAACCACCTGTGTACCGTCAAATAAAGGTGCCTCGCGTCGGCACAATGTCAAAAATTCAAAAACTATGATTGCAATCCCTGTTTGAGCCAAATAATTTTGATACAAAGCAATTTCACGCCTTGTACAACCATTGCGCGGTATAGTAATACAGGCTTTTCTCGTAAGCTCAAGCGCTGCTTCTTTTTGGACCGACCCATTAATGCGTCTAATAAGCTGCCATCTATTGTGTAAGGCCCCCGTACGTATTTCACCCCTCTCGGCGTATGCCAGCGCTGCTACTAGCGGGCGTGGTAAGCACAAATTATCAGTGCTTCGAATCGTTAAAATAGATTTCTTAGCGACACCCTCGTGTGTTAAACCTTCTCGCCCGCGTCCCTCTACACCTTTAACAATACACGTTTTCATATTAAAGGAATCATCAATGTTCATCGACGTTGTACTTTGAGCAATACTTGTTATTAATTGCCAAATATCCTCGACGGTATAGTCGCGAACGGGTCGAAATGAAAGCCAAACAGGACTGTGTGCTAGGCTATTCGCTGTGAACGAGATTCCTGCATAGTCACCACCCTCACAACATCTCGTGAGGTGCGTTAAAAGGTCGCGGAATGCTCCCTCGAGCCATGCTGTCACACCCACTCCAGGGGGCGGCTGACGGATACGCATCGTCGTCTCACGACCGCGTAGTTGAAAACGCCTAAAGTAACGATCTGTGTCGTCTATGATAATGATTCTATCACCAGGCGGTTGCACATCCCCAAACACCTGGGCCCCCGGCGTCTTACGCTTTCATCCCGCACCCGTTTGTGTATCTGTAATAAAAGAACTGTGTAAGAGGTTTGAAGTTTAGACGGTCTAGAAATATATATTACGACTTTAATGTACCTTGTTCTTCTTCTTCTTGCTCGTGTCTGTAGTTTTGATTGCCGTTATAAGGAATAACGGCGTATGGATCGTCTTCGTCGCTACTATCGGTGTCATTTCCTTTAATAACGTCACGATCCTCGGTTCTTAGACACAGACCTGAAGGTCCTACAGTCGGTTCTCTTTCTTCTTCTTCGGTAGGGTATGGTGTCTCATCCCCACTACCGGTGTCGGACTTTTGAATTATTTCGCTGCTTTTTGGTCTTTGACATAGGCCAGACGGACCGGCGAGCTGTTCCATTTCTCGAGCAGGGTATGTTAATTCTAAACAATAATCATTATAAATTTTAGAAAAAAATAAGCTTTAAATTGGAAGTTTAAATAAATAGAAATTTTCAATACCCACCATCGGCGGTAGTTCTCTCCTGATATTCTACAATGCGTGTAGCTTCTATGAGAGAGGCTTCTTCATCGTTCGACGCGTCCAAAAATTGTTGATAACCTATTGCACCGTTTTTTTTATAAGAATATAGTTCTTTTTTTAAAACCATGTAAAAGAGTACTTACCCCTAATTTCATCTACGATGGCGCGGACGCTTTGAGATCCTTGAAGACCGCGCCTCTGTAGCTCTTCATACACACATGTTAACACCCTCCGGCCCTGCAGTATACCCCTGTTATAAGCTATCACTATATTGCGCAGGGGTGCCCACCATATAAGATATTTCAAGCGGTTAACGAGTCTATCGCCCGATAAATGTCTTAGTTCATAGCACCCCTGAGCGTTACAGCGACGACGTATCTAGACACTGTGTAATTTTACAAAACGTAAAAAAACGCGGATACATTTGCGAAGAGCACGATCTGCCATCATTACACAATAAAATATAACGCGCTGTTACACTGCTCGGTTGAGACTGTAACTTCAATATCAAAAGAGAAGTATAAAAGACAGTCTTATGCTCATATTTGACGTGTATGCAATTTTGACCAAAGCAGCGAGTCTTGTGTAAATCGTGCAGGGGTATCGGTTTCACGAGCCGTTAGATCACCAGCAAAGACGGCTAGTCTAGCCAGGCCATCTTTATACATATATAGGTGTATGGGTTTATTCATTATTTAAATAAATCTGTACAGGTGCTTATTTTTAATACTTCCGGGTACACATAAATATGTATAGAGCATTCTGTCTTAATTTTCAAAAGAGATGTTTTTTGAAAAACCGATGTCTTTTGAGCGGGTAATTAAGAACCTCACAATTCACCACAAAGAATTTTTCGATATGTACCGAAAAGAATCAATAGTGTGAAAATAAAAAATTCTGGTAGTTACCCTGTTTGCTATGCGGCGGCCCATATATATGTATATATATATTATTCATAATAATCGAAAAGAGTTGTTCGGGCAGTTGTTCGGTTTGGTTAAAACGATATTTATTCGTGAATAAAGAAAATAAAAAGAAGCAGGCTGTAGCACGATCTCTGTTTTCCCAGAGAGACCTCTATAGCTCTTTCTTTATCATACATACAGCACATTTAATAGATAGAGAGTGAGAGAGAGCGCATGCCTTCTGATCGACAGTATAGGCGAGGTGGCGGTGAACGGTACGGGGAGAGGTACACTGCGAATCGTATATGCTGTCAGCGGTCTCTCGTCTTCGTTACCTCGTGCGCTCTGTCTTTCTCTCTCTCTCTCGTTCTTACCTGAGAGCGTATGCCTTCATGAACTCGCTCTCTCTTTATATATATATTGTGACGAGGCATTATAGGCCTCGCAGGCACGTCGAGTATAAACAGCAGCGTCCCGCCGTCTCGCACCCGTGGTGGAAACCAGGTACGGTCGAACGGGCACTGTCGTCGAAATCTTCATAAATTTCAGAGAGACGACGACCGACGACGTCGGCAAACGACGGAGAGAGACGACGGCCGACGGCCGAGCGAGAGAGATGGCTGTGCCGAAGGAGCGATCGTCGATCGTCGGACGGACTCGGCCCCGACCACGTGACCGAGAGAGCGACGGAGCCGGCCGGCGAGAAGGATTAGATATTAAGGACAGGGAGTTAGAAATTGATCGCCGAGTAGAAAGTCAGAAGTTGAAGTACGAATCGTTAGAAGAGTTAAAAGAGTTGTTAGGGAGAGAGTTGAGATCGGAAGAGGGACGAGTGAATAGAGAGAGTGAGGAGTGAACAGAGTGGAGTGAAGAAAGAACGAATAGAGTGGAGAGAGAGCGAGCGGTGTGTGAGAAGGCGACAGAGAGAGGATAGAGCGTGCGAGCGAGCGAGAGACCGAGAGATCGGAGGATGGGAGATCGGCGAGGACGTGCGAGCGAGAGAGAGCGAGCGAGGCTGAGCCACCGGCGTACTCGGGAGCGAGAGAGAGGAACGCCGCGCGAGCAGAGACGTCGAGACAACGTAGGCGCACGTGGTGCACCATTTCTTTTGTTACGCGACGCAGCGGAGAGCGTCTTGCCCGTCCCCTCGCCCCGCAAACCAAAGGCTGTACCCTCCGGCGTCTCCGGGGGTTGGCCTGAGAGGTAGAACCCGGTAGATGACTGTGTGGGTGAATCGCGAACGAATTATTGTATGGCGAGAATCGTGTAATCTAGAGTTAAATAAATATACTTGTTAATTTAGTAGAACGTGCCGATGCTCACCCGGAGTTTGTTAATTATTTGCAACTGTATGGATGATCCTATGCCCGTCGAATCCCACTATTCCCAGTAGCTAGTCGAGTAGTGAGTAAGAATAAATAGTAGAAAAAAACGATACCCTTGGTGCTAAGGGGGAGATACAAGTACCTGGCGCCTAACGAGCGAGAACTACGTAGAGGAAGGGAAAATAATAGTAATCAAAATTTGGGCGTCATTATAGATTTTGGGCTGGTAGCTCTTCGCGGTATTTGAGCGAAATTTTTACTGTGGAAGAGCTCGTCACAATTCTCTGGCGCCCAACGTGGGGCCGTGGCAAAGTAAAATTTCGTATAGCGAGTGCACGTGTACTCGAACGGCTGTGCCGAGAGAGAAAACGAAATTTCGCGTGAGCAACGAGAGCCGAGCGAGAGTGTCGCGCGCGACGTAAACACGACGCTCGCTCTCACGGTCGAACGGACATCGCGATAAATAGTGCGAATAATATTTCGAAGATACGCTGTGCGGACGACGACGAAGACCTGTCAAAGCGTTGTACGAAATATTATTTCGAGTGATAGAAACGTTGTACGAAAATTATATTCGGGATTTCAGTGTATCGAGATACTCAACGACGTGCGAACTTTAACTGTATGATACAGTGCGCGTTTGGTTGAGTGAGACGACTCGAAACGACGAGAATAATTATTGGCTGATCGACGCAATAATAAGTGTCGGAAATAAAAATTTTGGACAACCACGAAAAATAATTTACGCGGTAAATAAAGACCGTGATGGGAATTCGAGAAAAGTCACTCGCACTGGGAATAAAATATTGCTGAATTCACGAAAATTAAATCGCTCGAGTAAATCGCTAAATTATTAATTCTCGTAAACGACTCCCGGAACAATGGCAGTGAATCCGACGCTGAGCGACACCTGCTCTCCTGGAGAGGGAGGAGGCAGCCTCAATTTGGCCACGAGCGTCGACGTCGATGTGACAAACGTGAACACGCGCGAGCGCAGACCGCGCGTGCCGGACGTTTTACAGTGGATAGACGTGATATCGGAGGACGATGTGCGACAATTATTACGCGGGGCGGGCGCGAGTGTCGAAGGGACGGGCACAGTGCTTCGCGATAGACTTCGGAGGTGCAAGCTCCGCGAGAAAGGATACTCTAGCATCACGTGGGGATCGAGTGACCAAATTCCCGAGGATGGTCTCGATAAGGAGCTCCCGCAAATAGACAATTTCGATGTTAGAAAAATTCGCGAGATCCTTCGAGCGCTATTCATCGACCCCACTGGTGTGTCAGCAGTGACTCGCAACCGATTGCGAGAGTGGGTATCGAGCGCGTCGCGAGCGACGAGTCAAGATGGCGGCTCGAGACCAGTGAGCCCCGCGGATGGAGCGCGAGGCACGAGATCACCCATCGGACGGAAGATGGACACGCTCGCCGGGGCGAGGACAACAACGACTACGAGAGAGCCTCATGATAGAAGATCGGTTGCACCAAGCGCCGAGGATCAGCGGATGGTGAAGGACTTGTGGACATCGGACGAGGACGCGCGCAAGTCTCGTCAACCGAGCAAGGCCCCGAGAAGAGTCCATGGGGACGTGCCAGGGGGGATGCAAGTGGATGGCGAGAGTCGCACCGCGTCGAAGCCGAGGACGGCACCTGCGCCAAAATACCGCGAGATCGGCGTGCAGACCGACAGCGACGTCAGCGAACAAGGCAAATGGGAACTGCCAAAAAGGAGGAAAACCCGTCGAAGGGCGTCTGCCGAGGAGCCAACTGATACGGAGCCAAGTTCGAAACGTCACGCGATCCAACCGAAGACCGGAGCGAGGAAAGGCTCCGCCAAACAAGTCCGAAACTCGAGAGATCCTGAGGAGTACTCGAGTGATTCGTCGTCTTCATCGCTCGAATCGAGGGTTGCACCCAATCACCGATCGTACGTGAGGAGTAATGGTGGAAGACCACGGAGAAGAAACGACGATCGAAGGAGTGAATGGGGCTCCAATGACGATGACTATAGTGACCGACCGAGATCACGAAGACGCACACGTGACGTCGGAGAAGTTGCGAGAAAATGGCAACTGAAGTTCACCGGAGACGATGAGTTCGGATGTGAGGAGTTTATCGAACAACTCTATGAGAAAATTAACGCATCGGACCTTCGATACAGCGAACGTCTCCAAGTATTACCCGAGGTGTTGAAGGGCCGTGCCGTCCGGTGGTATCGATCGAACCGCTATGAGTGGGAGGAATGGTGTGACTTTCTGCACGACTTTCGTGCCTGGTTCGGAGCCGATTATGACCAGCAAGGGCTGAAAGATGACATCCGAGCGAGAACGCAGCGTTCGGATGAATCGGCCAAGGATTACCTAATCTGCATCCAAGGATTATACAATCGGCTGCGCAGGAAGAAGAGCCTGAAGAGCCAGCTTGATCGAGTGTACGCGGGCCTGAGGCCCCAGTACTGGGACAAGTTGGACCGAGGCGAAGTGCGGACGTATGCTCAACTCGTCGAGCGAGCATCCCTGGTCGAACGACAGTGGGCACGGGCAAAGGCACGCCGACCGCCACCATCAAGGAGTGAGTGCCATGTAAAGCAGTTTGCGTGGGTCAGCAAGAATAAAGCGGCGACGACGTCAGCTGAGCCGAAGAGACCGTCGAACCAACGGTATCGCACGTACGAAGTGAACGCTGTGACGAACAGCGGAGCGAAGAGAGTAAGTGCTGAGCCGGAGGCTGCGCCGAAGAGGCGCCGGAGGAGGAAGAGGGAAGGCAGCGGAGCACAGGTTGCAGCGACGGAGGCACCGACGCCGTCGACGTCGTATGCAAACGCTGCAGCAAGACCTCCGACAAGTTCGGCCAACAATCACCAGACGCAACAGCGGTCTGGTGGGGGGAACAACGGAGGCAGTAGGCCGAATCCGGGAAATCGAGCCCTTGGAAATGCTGCTTCACGAGGTTCACCGATTCCAGCAAGAAGAACTCCACTCTTCTGTTTCAACTGCGGTGACGCGGGTCACTTCAGCCGCGATTGCGACAAGACGAAGGTACAGCTTTGCATAGGCTGCGGCAGGAAAGAAGTAACTGCCGAGAACTGCGGCTGTGCCTTCTCAAAAAACGAGAATCGAGCCTGGCTACGGCGGGACAGCCAGCGCTCCCCGTAAGAGACCCGCCAGAGGAAGGCGGAGGGTCGATCCATAATCCTCTTCCCCTTCCCCCAATTCCCGACCAGTCGAGTATAGATAGGATAGAGCGGGTGAGCACTGAGGTAGGGACCCATGTACTTTCAGGTGCAACGAGCTCTCCGTGTGCAAATGCATCGGCCGACGTGCATGAAGTCGAGAAAGGTGAGTCGCCGTACGGCCCGATTGGCATTTGGACACTCGACGAATCGGACGAGACGGACGAAGAAGTACCCGACACGCGCGTTATCGGCGAGGCGAGTGAAGCCAACCGCGATAAAGACGGGGCACAGAGCAACGAAAATCGCGGAAACGACGCGCGCGACCAACAGAATGAACAAGACGTTCCTGTTGAAGCAAATACGAGGTATTCTTTTGCATTCCCCGCTCCCCCGAGGGAGTGGAAGCGCGAGCCGGGACGGCAGAGGGTTTTTGTGTCGTTAGAGATCGGTGGAAGGTATCTCGAGGCGTTAGTGGATAGCGGTGCGACAACCTCCGTGTTTGGGCGCATCGGCAGCCACATTGTAAATGAGCTAGGGATACCGTATAGACAATACCCGACGACACGACTCGACTGCGTGATGATGGCAAACGGTACAGTAGAACGAGTAGTCGGGGAAGCGTTGTTCCCGATTTCCTTGGACGGGGTCCAAAAGTGGTTCCCCACCATAATTGTTCGAAATCTGAAATCTGACTGTCTATTAGGCATGGACTTCATGTACGCGTTCGGGGTAAATGTTTGCGCCGGCCGCGGAGTCTGGTCATTAGATGAGGTCGGGATAGAACACCCGATAATAAAGCCAAACGATGAGCTTGCAGCGATCGGGTTATGTTGCGGTCTTCAGGAATTAGGCCGCGATGAGAGAACTCGATTGGAAAAGATGCTCTCGAGGGTGATCCCGACGATGCCGAAAGATTTCAATGTTGCTGTGTCACTCACGCAACACGTGATCGAGGTCACGACAGATCGGGCCGTGAAACAACGGATGTACCGACGCTCGCCGGTTGTAATCGAAGCATTGCATGCCGAGGTAGATCGGATGTTAACCGGTAACATCGTCGAGCCGTCGCAAAGCGAATGGGCAAGTCCGCCGGTGATGGTCGCGAAACCGAACGGTACGTGGAGATTTTGCGTAGACTATCGCGAGCTGAATAAAGTAACGCGAAAAGACGCGTATCCCCTACCGCGAATGGACACGATACTGAGTAAGCTTCAGGAAGCCGTGTACATCACGACGTTAGATATGAGTGCGGCCTACCACCAAATCATGATGGCGGAGACTAGCAAACATTTCACCGCGTTTGTCGTAGAGGGGAAAGGTTTGTTCGAATTCCGTAGAATGCCGTATGGATTGTGCAATGCGCCAGCTACGTTTCAAAGGCTGATGGATCGGTTGATAGGTCCAGCGCTGGAACCGCATGCGTTCGCGTACCTAGATGATATAATTATCGTGAACAGGTCATTCCGGAAACACCTCGAGTGGATCAACAAAATACTCGGGATAATTCGAGAGGCCGGCCTCATAATAAACTATGAGAAAAGCGAATTTTGTAGGAACGAGGTACGCTATCTGGGGTTTTTGGTGAACAGCGAAGGGCTGCGCCCAGACCATGAGAAAATTCGGCCTATAATCGAATATCCGCGACCGCGAAACGCTACCGAGTTACGACGATTCAATGGGATGGTGAATTGGTACCATCGCCATTTGAAAAATATTTCGCGAGTCGCCGGACCACTGAACAGACTGACGAGTAAGACGGTGACTTGGGACTGGACAGACGTCGAAGAGGCTGCGTTCCGAGCAGTCAAGGACGAGATTGTAAACGCGGCGATACTGACGTACCCGAATTACGAATTACCATTTATCGTGTACACGGACGCGAGCGATCGTGGGATTGGAGTTGTGCTAACACAGAGGGATGGTGATTCGGAACGATTGATCGAATGCGCAAGTCGAGCGATGGTAGGACCGGAAACGCGATACACCGTGACAGAAAAAGAGTGTCTCGCGGTAATTTGGGCCGTGCGGAAATTCAGGCCGTATTTGGAAGGGTACGAGTTCACCGTTGTGACCGACCATAGTAGCCTGAGGTGGTTGTATAACCTTGCGGACCCGATTGGTAGGCTCGCGCGTTGGTCGTTTGAGCTGTCGGGATACAAAATGAAAATCGAGTACAGGAAAGGGACCGAGAACGAAGCGGCGGACGCGCTATCGCGAATGTTCGAGGACGTGGACTTAAAGGTTGATGCTCAAGTCGATTCGCTAGGAGATTGTTTCGAAATCGGTTGGTATCAGGAGAGACTGAACGCGATTCGTCGAAACCCTCGCGAGTTTCCGGATTGGCGAGTAGAAGGCCGTGCCATTTATTTCTACCGCCCGAACGCGATCAAAAGCGCGATAGGTGAAGATGTGGACGCGTGGAAACTGGTAGTACCGTCAGAGGGGCAGGATGAAGTGTTGAGGCGCGCGCATGACGCGGAGCAATCGGGTCATCCAGGAGTTGATCGAACGTATCGTAGACTAGCGAACGATTATTATTGGCCAGGAATGTACAGGGACGTGAAGCGTTACGTGGGAAAGTGTGTCACCTGTGCGTTGCATAAGGCGAATCAAGCTAGGCCAATGGGGTTAATGGGACCACGGATTGTTGCACAACCGTGGGATACGGTTGCATCCGACGTCATGGGACCGTACCCAAGATCGAAAGCGGGTAATCGATACCTCATAGTCTTCGAAGATATGTTCACCCGCTGGATAGAGTGTGTCCCCGCGGCGGCGGCCACGAGGAAAACCATCATGGACGCATTCCGCGCGAGAGTACTCTGTCGGTGGGGAACACCGCGTAGACTTTTGACAGATAACGGGACTGAATACGTGAACCAGACGGTACAGAAACTGACGGACGAATACGGTATCGAACGAATGACGACACCACCGTACCACGCCCAGGCAAATCCCGTAGAGAGAGTCAATCGGAATCTCAAAACAATGATCTCGAGTTACATTTCCGCCGATCACCGCGAATGGGACATGCGCGTAGCCGAATTCCAGTTCGCGTATAATACAGCGGTGCACTCGTCTCTGGGGGTGAGTCCAGCGTTTTTGAATCTCGGTAGAGAACCGCGACCAGCGCAATACTGGACTCGAGTTGCGGAAAAGGAGGTACCGAACGCACCAGATCGCGAGAAATGGGTCGCGAGAATGAGTAAGTTGGTGGAGCTGAGAGATCTCGTGACGCGTAATATCCGCGAGGCCTCCACCAAGCAGGCTGGATATTATAACCGTAGTAGAAAGAACGTCCCATTGCATGTTGGTGACCGCGTTTATCGCCGATACCGCGTACTGTCGGATGCCGCTAACCATTTAACTGTAAAATTTGCGAAGAAATACGCGGGACCGTTCGTCATAACGCGAATGAAATCACCGAATGTAGTCGAGTTGTCCGATAATGCTGGTCGACCTGCGGGGACTTGGCATGTAAAAGATTTAAAGATTACGGGCAATGGGCGAGACACGGAGAGCTCGGCGTGACCGGCCGAGATAACAATTAGTACATGAGTGTGTAATTCCGCATTGCGTGTGCCCGAATAGAGAAAGAACAGAGCGCTGTGCGTAATGGCGGGCAGCGAACAACTGAGGGGGGTCCTCCCCCCCAAAGATTGAACAGGAGAGAAAAACATTGGTTGAGTTTTGAAAAAAAAAAGAAAAAAAAAGGGGATTTTAGTTTAGAATATGCCCTAAGGAGTTTTAGTTTGTAGTTGCAAAAAGGAGAATTTTTTTTGTTGATTAAAAGTTTGTAAGTTGTTACTGGGGTTTGTAAAGAAAAAAAAAAAAAAAAAAAAAAAAGAAAGACATGGTTTTAGTTTTTTAGTCAGTAAGATAAATTTATGTTGGTTTTGATAGGTGATAAGGAAAAGTTGAAAAAAAAAAGAAATCCAAAATTACGACCAAGATTGTCGATCTAGTAATAAGTGTTCAAATAAAATTGGTATGGGGAAGAGACTGTGTTGGGGATCCGAAATTGATTTCTTAGGTTAAGTCGGATTGTTCTGTTGTTGACTTAAAATAATAATGAAAACTCGGTTGGTGATGGGATCGATCGGGGGCGAGATGAGCACGACTCTGCTGCGACGTGAGAAGAGGTGTATCGGCGTGTGCCTACCCCGTTGCGAGGTAGCCAATAGCCTAGTGGGGGGATGTGACGAGGCATTATAGGCCTCGCAGGCACGTCGAGTACAAACAGCAGCGTCGCGCCGTCTCGCACCCGTGGTGGAAACCAGGTACGGTCGAACGGGCACTGTCGTCGAAATCTTCGTAAATTTCAGAGAGACGACGACCGACGACGTCGGCAAACGACGGAGAGAGACGACGGCCGACGGCAGAGCGAGAGAGATGGCTGTGCCGAAGGAGCGATCGTCGATCGTCGGACGGACTCTGCCCCGACCACGTGACTGAGAGAGCGACGGAGCCGGCCGGCGAGAATGAGGAGATATTAAGGACAGTTAGTTAGAAATTGATCGCCGAGTAGGAAGTTAGAAGTTGGATTACGAATAGTTAGAAAAGTTAAAAAGAGTTGTTAGGGAGAGAGTCGAGATCGGAAAAAGGACGAGTGAATAGAGAGAGTGAGGAGTGAACAGAGTAGAGTGAAGAAAGAACGAATAGAGTGGGGAGAGAGTGAGCAGTGTGTGAGAAGGCGACAGAGAGAGGATAGAGCGAGCGAGCGAGCGAGAGACCGAGAGATCGGAGGACGAGACATCGGCGAGGACGTGCGAGCGAGAGAGAGCGAGCGAGGCTGAGCCACCGGCGTACTCGGGAGCGAGAGAGAGGAACGCTGCGCGATCAGAGACGACGAGACAAGGTAGGCGCACGTGGTGCACCATTTCTTTTGTAACGCGGCGCAGTAGAGAGCGTCTTGCCCGTCCCCTCGCCCCGCAAGCCAAAGGCTGTACCCTCCGGCGTCTCCGGGGGTTGGCCTGAGAGGTAGAACCCGGTAGGTGAATGTGTGTGTGAATCGCGAACGAATTATTGTATGGCGAGAATCGTGTAATCTAGAGTTAAATAAATATACTTGTTAACTTAGTAGACCGTGCCGATGCTCACACGGAGTTTGTTAATTATTTACAATTGTATGGATGATCCTATGCCCGTCGAATCCCACTATTCCCAGTAGCTAGTCGAGTAGTGAGTGAGAATAAATAGTAGAGAAAAAAAACGATACCCTTGGTGCTAAGGGGGAGATACAAGTACCTGGCGCCTAACGAGCGAGAACTACGTAAAGGAAGGGAAAATAATAGTAATCACAATTTGGGCGTCATTATAGATTTTGGGCTGGTAGCTCTTCGCGGTATTTGAGCGAAATTTTTACTGTGGAAGAGCTCGTCACAATATATATATATATATATATATATATATATTGAAACGTAATTCGTGTGAGGACGCGAGGAAAGTCAAGTAGTCGAGACGAAGGAAGGTGTTGGTAAATTAGATTTTATTACTTCTTATCGATACACGAAATATGTCGCGTGAGCCGTAGCGTGTACTCTCGCTAAGTACCCACGGTTCACTTAATTAGCCGCGATAAGCACCCCGGCGCTGTGATCACAGCGAGTTCACCGGTCAATGCTGTTACATTAATCGATGGCGTATCTGAAATCAATATGGCCGCGGCCGTGACATGTGCGCGCGAGTGTTATTACTGTTTTATACGGATTTTTAGGTTTTTTAGTGCGTTTAAAGGTGTTCTTCCTCGTCCTTTCGGGATACTTAAATTGGTAAGTATTATTCTGGTGCGCGCGTTCGCTTGGGTTGTTTATTTTATCTCCTTTTTATCTTTGCAGGTATTGGCACACCGTCTGGCTTGTCAACGGTTTTTCTTCCTTCTTACTTAAATTTGAGATGACCGTGCTCTTGCCTTTGGATCATAGGTGAGTTATTTTCTGATTTGTGTTGTGAGTTTTTTCTTTTTTGTTGATTTCGTTGCCGTTTTCAGGTGATGATCAAGGATCCTGTGTTACGTGACAGCGCCTTGCCGGTCCTGCGCTCCAACTTGGGTCTTCGCCTCCTAATTCTTTCTCTACCTGATAGTGATTGGTGGGTCTCTGAACTCTGCTGCGCCTCCTGATTCTTACTGCGCCTCCTGTCTCTTCTTCGACCCCGGTAGGTTAATCTGATTCGAGTTTGCGCTAGAGGTTGCTCACCCGCTGACTCCGCTGTCACAATACCGAGGTATTGTGCTGCTCCGCCAGGGTTATTGCTTCCTACTAGTGCTTCGCTCTTATCAAAGCAGATTTGGGAGGTACTGTTCTCCTTTGTTAGTTATCAATTTATGTTCTCGCAAACATTACTTTGTTTGCGAGATTTGTTCTTGTTGTTCGCCATCTGATGGTTGTTTATTGAACTCACCATTGTTTATTTTATTTATAGGTCACGTGGTTGGTCGTCGTTGGACCGTTATATTGTCCCCCAAATTTCTCGGTGAGTAGCCTGCGTATCACCGTGAAATTTCCTTTTTCTCCATTTGTGCCTCTCGTAATCCATCCCGCTGTTCTGGTGTTGCTCGTTCGCTATGGGTTCTTATAGGAATTATCGTACTACTTTCTTTTCTGACTTTTCTTTATTTATTTTATAGACATTTTTTTTTTTTTTTTTTTTTTTTTTTTTTTTTTTTAAACTTAAACTTAAACTTATTCTATTGTGATGTTACGGACATCACATCCTCCTCTTCTTCCTCTTCTTCTTCGGTCTCTTCTTCCTGTCTCCTTCCCCATATTCTGTCGAACCGGTGGTCGGGGTTCACCTCCGTCTCCTCCTCGCTGTCCTCCGGGTCTTCCCACCAGCCTTCGGGAACTTCGTCCAGTACACTTAAATTGATGTTTCGCCACCACTCATCGTTTTCGTTGGTGGCTGACGTACTTGGCCTTTCTTGCTGTTGGCTCGTGTCCCGGTGTTCGTATCGTTGTATTTTTCGGAGGTTTTCCTGCTCGCTGCTTAATTGGGGTCCCTCGCAGTACCACCGGAATGATTGCAATTCCCATGTTCGATGGGCTAATCGAAAGTGAGTGACGATACTCCGATAATCTTGTCCAGTCTGGCTGTGAGTTAACCGACCCCAGATTGCATCCGTCCCGGTGACATTTGGGTCCTTCACCAACCTCCATTTCTCCCCCACTGACCATTCCCTTAGGAACCGGATGCCCTCCAGGTCGTACTCTTCTTGGATCGGGGTAATTCCCCTAATCCCGCATGGTATCGTGAGGAACGGGGTGTCCCTCATCCATTGCGGTGCGGTATATAGCTGCTCCATTCTGTAGCTGAATTCCCCACCGTAGTCCCCCAGCCAGGCGTAGATCCACCCGTCACTCACTTCCGTGATTGTTCCCCGGTAAAATTTGTGGTCTTGTCTGCACAAGACGCCTTTACCGGGGAACACCTCCTCCTCCACGCAAGGTTTGACCTCCTGGTGATCTCGAGGTGTACGTTCGATCACCTCCAGGTGCGCGTGTACGTTGTAACCTGGCAAGTCAAATCGTAGGTAGACCTGGTCCGGAGAGAGTAATCCAATGATTTCCACGTCGTCGTAAGTTTCCGCAAGAAGGTTGATTGGAAAGTTTTTGAAGTCCATGTCGTCGTATAGTTTGCTTGTCGTTGTGATGTATCGTAGTTGCCTGGTTAATTGCTACTGTTTGGTTTTCCGTTGGTATCGTCCTCCCCACTTCGATTTTCGAGAGTTTCCCCTGGACACCAAATTTTGATATTTTCGTCTGTGATTGGTCTTATTTCGTATTCGTCCTTAATTTGTCTCCATGCTTTTGTTACTTTGTCCTGTGCCGCTTTGATGGCTCTTGTTGCTCTTCTTCGTCTCACCCGTCTGCTGTGCTCTCGTTTTTGTTGCCTTAGACCTCTGCTGGCCATGTCACCGGATTTTGGTGGTTCCATGCTTTTGTTGTTGCCCGTGGACGACTGATATGTTGTCTGGTGCTCCACTCGTATGCTCTGTTCGTCCAGTATTTCCACGCACTTTTTTTTTTTTTTTTTTTTTTTTTTTTTTTTTCGCGAGATTTTCCGTTTATTTCCCCTTCTCCTTCGTGTACTTATATTATTGTTCTTATTATTATTATATTTACTCTTATTGTTATTATTTGTTTTTATTTACTCCGATTATTATTATTATTCTTATTTGTTTTTATTATATTTACTCCTATTATTATTATTATTCTTATTTGTTTTTATTATATTTACTCCTATTATTATTATTATTCTTACTTGTTTTTATTATATTCACTCTTATTCTTATTATTATTATTTTTTTCTTTCCGTGCTGCTGTTCGTCTCTTTCTCATTTTTGTAATGTCTTAGCAGGCATGCGTGAAATTTACCTCTTTCTTTATTTGTTACAGGGTCTTCTAAGAGGTACGTAGCGAGCCCTACGCATTTTTTGATGGTGTACGGACCTTCGTACAGCGGCAGGAATTTGGCTGTTATCTTGTTCTTTGGATCTGATACGTTGAGCGCGCGTACTAACACTTTTTCCCCTGGTTCGAACACGGTCGTCCGGTGCGTTTTGTCGAACCTGTCTGCGTTTCTTCGCCCCTTTCGTTCTATTCTAGTCTTTACAATTTCTATCTTTTCCTCGTATCTTAGCTTTTCGAATCTTTCCTCATTGAGCGCTAGAACCCACTCTTTCCAGATTCGTTGTGGTTTCTTTCTTGTTTGTAGCTCCATTGGCGTCATTTCCGTTGTTTCATGGTGGGTTTCGTTTATGCACGTCTCTATGACCGGTATCCATTTTACCCACCCATTATGTTCTTCTTCGAGAAACGTCCGGAAGAATCTAGCTAGCTCCCTGTTGACCCTTTCAACCATATTTCCTTGTGGGTGCCTAATCGAAGAGAATATTCCCTTCACTCCTTCCTTTTCCAGGTGTTCGATCCATTTCTTTGAGGTAAATTGTGTCCCGTGGTCAAATTGTATCTTCTTTGGTTTGCCAAACTGTCGAGCATATTCGCCGAATATTTTCCGGATGGTAGTTTCCGTATTCGCTTTTCGTAGGGCGTATAATTTTACGTATTTTGTAAAAGTATCAATGGTGACCAGGATATGCTTTACTCCGCCGGCCGCTGTCGGTAGTGGTCCGTAGAAATCTATGGACAGGAGGTCCCCCGGGCCCTCTGGCACTATGGTCTGCATTTTGGCGTAATTTGTTTGATTTGGCACTTTATTTCTCTGACATGTGTCGCATTGCGCAGTTAATTGTCGTACTCTTCTTGCCAGTTGGGGGTGTGTGAAATCTTCGTCGAGCAGCCGCCACAATTTCCGTGCCCCTAAGTGACCGTACATCTCGTGACACTCTTGTATCAGTCGTCCGATGATTTTCTTCGGGATTAGTACCTTCCATGCCCCGCTACTGGTTTGCTTTTGGAGGCATGTCTCTTTCACGCGGTATCTTGTGCAGAACTTGCTGCTTTCTATTTGATTCCATAGTTTTGTTAAATCAGGGTCCTCCCTCTGTAGTTTGCCAATTTCTTTGAGATCGTTTTCTAACTCCTCACTCGCTGGCTTTGCTAGCATGCTCGCGATGACTATGGCCTTTGTTCTTTGTGTGTTTTCGTTTCCCTGTCGGCTTAGAGCATCCGCTACTTTATTTTCCGTACCTGGGCAATGTTCTACTTCTAGGTCGTAGTCTTGTATCAGTAGAGCCCATCGTAAGAGTCGGTCTCCGGCAAATCTACATTTTCTTAGAAAGGTCAGCGCCTTATGGTCCGTGACGACTTTTATTTTTGCGCCCAGTATATATGTTCTAAACTTCTGGAGCGCCCATACAATCGCGAGTAATTCTTTCTCGGTAGTTATGTATCCCAATTCGGCTCCTTTTAACGTTCTGCTCGCGAATGCGATTACTCCCACCTCGCCATTCTCATCTTCCTGCCCAAGTATCGCGCCTAGTGCGTAATCGCTCGCATCCGTTGTGAGAGTGTATCCTTTTCTGGGGTCCGCGTGCCGCAACATGATTTCGTTTATGAACAGTTGTTTCGTCTCCTCAAAGGCTTTCTGGTGTTGTTCTGTCCACTGCCATTTTTGACCTTTTCGGAGTAGCGCCAGCAGAGGTACTGTGGCCTCTGCGTGTTTGTTTGTGAACTTCGAGTAGAAGTTTATAAGTCCGAGGAACCCTCTCAACTGTTTCAAGTTGGCGGGCTGCGGGAAATTCTTTATCGCGCTTATCTTTTCTGGTTGGGGCCTGATCCCCTGTGCTGATAGGATATGGCCCAGAAACTTGATCTCTTTCTTGAAGAAGGCCGATTTACGGAAGTTTAGCGTCATGCCGTGTTCTTCTATTCGACGTAGAATGCCCTCTAAATGTTTCAGATGTTCCCCTGGATCTGCTGATACGCACAGGAGATCATCCACAAAGTTAATCACCGACTTTCCCAAGTCCTGCAGGACAATCTCAAGGCCTTTGATGAGGCTGGCCGTGCTTGTCTTCAGGCCAAACGGCGTTACGGTGAATTGGTAGCATTTTCCCTCATGTAAGAATGCCGTGTATTTCCTCGAGTCTTCGTCTAAGGGTATTTGCCAGAAGCTGCTGGTCATGTCGAGACTAGACATTACTCGTATGTCTCCGCATTGTTGTAGGATTTCCTCCGTTGGTGGTGCCGAGTCGTGGTCTTCGACTAGGTATCCGTTAAGTTGTCTCGCGTCGAGGCATAGCCTTACAGATCCGTCCTTTTTTATCACTGTGACCATCGGGTTTATGTATTGGCTTGTCGCTCTTTCAATTACTCCGTGCGTTAATATCCGTTGGATCTCTGCTCTTACTGCGTCGCGGTGCTGCATGGGTATCGGGTATGATCTTCTCATGTATGGTTCTGGTTCCTTTAAGACCAGTTTATGTATGTACGCTTTCATTCTGCCCGGCCTTTTGGTGAATAGGTGTCTGTATCGGTAGATTAGGGCCTTGAAGTCGTCCTTGACCTCATGCGGCATTTCTTCGCTCTCTTGGATTTTCTGGTCGACCTCTTCTTCCGCTAACTCCCCATCTTCTTTATTCGACTCAATTGTTGTTACTTCTTTTACTGCTTCTTTTCCTTCTCCTTCCCACCGTCCTTCCGTTAGACGTAGAAGTGGTCGTCCCCCCGCCTCCATCGTGCCAGTTTGTCCATCTATTTTTATCTTCAGTTGTACAATACCGTCGATGCCCAAGATGCCTTCTCTCCGCAATTTCGGCGTTATCAGCAATTGTAGGACCGCTTTCTCCTCTCCAACTGTGACCTCCGCCCATATCGACCTCTTGACTCGACAAGTATCACCACCGAACGCTCCCCTCACCGCTCCTCCTTTGACTGGCAACACCGGACACCTTGACAGACCTTCCTTGCGTCTCTCAAAACACTCCTCCGATAGACAGGATATTTCGCTGCCACTGTCTATCAGCATCGTGATCTGCTCCTCTTCCACTCCGATCTTTATCTGTGGACACTCTATGTCGGTTTTGTTTTCGGTAACTATTTGCTTCTCCTCGGTCAAATACTCCCTCGGGCTCTCATATGTATCACTGTCATCACCCGTTTTGCCGATATCTTGTTGTTTAGTAATATGTTCAACGTACTCTCGCGACCATCCGGGAATTTTGAGCTTTTTCTCTGGCTCCTCTTCTTTACCTGCAGAACGTACGAGTTTATTGTTCGTCTTTTGCCGCTCTTTGCGTTCCTTCTTTTTTTTGTTTCTTTTTTGTCGCTTCTCCACCTCTTCGAGAGCCCACTCAATTTCTTGTTCCTGCGTTGCGCCTCGTGCTTCCTCTTTCTCGGTCATCACTACGGGCGCAACGCTTACGCGTTTCCCGACTCCGTTGCCGTACTGGTACTCGGTTTGCTTTCGAGATTGTTAGCCGGCTGGTTTGTTGCTTGCGACTGCGGGTTCTGTGGTCCCCATTGTCGGTGGTTTGGCTCCTGCGTCCGTCCCCCAGCGTATGGTGCTTGGTTGTTCCTGGCCCATGGGTTTGTACCCCATCGCTGTGCTGGCGTTTGGGACCTCTGTGGTCTTCTGCTCGCGTTTAACGGTCCCGCCACATCCATACTCTCGAGGAGTTCGAGGAGTTCGTCGATCGTTTGCACGGTTTTTATTTGTACTGCTGATCGGACCGTTTCATTGAAATGATTACTTAGGTATCGGACGATCTCGCTGTTACTTAGTTGTTTGCTCAAATCTTTAGCGTTCCCGAAGATCCGTGTTGCGTACTCGGCTCTCGTCACTTTCTGTTCATCTAACTCGTACGCGCCAAACTCCAGGTTCCTGCTCACTTTGTCCTGTATCTGTCGGCTCCAGTATCTTGCCTGGAATTTTCGTGAGAAGTCTTCTATACAGTGCACGTCGTCTTCCACGACCCTCCACCAGTCTTTTGCGGCGCCTTTTAGTGACTGTCCTATGAGATAGTGCAGGTCCATATTTCCTGTAATTTTCCAGAACTGCTCTAGTTCTCGTAAATATCGCATCGGGCGTCCTTGACCATCTCCGCTGAACGATGGTGGCTGTTGTTTGGCCACATACATCTGGCTCATATTCATTCCACTTTGCGCTAGATTTATCGTTTGTGATAGTCGCGTTCGTAGTTCGTCCTCATATGCATCTATTCGGTCTCGATTTTCTTGGACCACTGTCGCGGTCTTCTTCAGATTTTCATTGACCTGTGACATGCTCATCATTGTTCGCTGTAGCTTTTTTTCGACGGCGTCGAAGTCGGCTTTTCTTTCTCTATCCATTGCTTCGAAATTTGCAGCTATTGTGTCTTGTGCGATCGTTATTTTTCTGTCTGTTTGTGCTACGACGCGATCTAATTCTTCCTGGCATTCCAACCGGGCGAATTCCTGAGTCTGTCTGCAGCGAAGGACGCATTTCTCGTCCTGATCCTTGATATTCTCTGCTCTTAAGATTCGCTCGCGGTTCTGGTTGTTTGTCAGTTCTTTGATTTGTCGCGTCAGGAGTTTAATTGATTCCTCTAACTCGAGGTGCATTTCGTCTGTGAAATTGGTAACATCTTCCTCGTTGTCGTGGTCCGCTGTTGGATCACCCTCTCCCATTTCCGGGCTAGTTTCGCGCATATTTCGATTTTCGTCCATTCTTTTGGATTACCTCGTCGTCTCTTAACTTTGCTCGCGTCCCTGTTCGGGCGCCAAATGAAACGTAATTCGTGTGAGGACGCGAGGAAAGTCAAGTAGTCGAGACGAAGGAAGGTGTTGGTAAATTAGATTTTATTACTTCTTATCGATACACGAAATATGTCGCGTGAGCCGTAGCGTGTACTCTCGCTAAGTACCCACGGTTCACTTAATTAGCCGCGATAAGCACCCCGGCGCTGTGATCACAGCGAGTTCACCGGTCAATGCTGTTACATTAATCGATGGCGTATCTGAAATCAATATGGCCGCGGCCGTGACATGTGCGCGCGAGTGTTATTACTGTTTTATACGGATTTTTAGGTTTTTTAGTGCGTTTAAAGGTGTTCTTCCTCGTCCTTTCGGGATACTTAAATTGGTAAGTATTATTCTGGTGCGCGCGTTCGCTTGGGTTGTTTATTTTATCTCCTTTTTATCTTTGCAGGTATTGGCACACCGTCTGGCTTGTCAACGGTTTTTCTTCCTTCTTACTTAAATTTGAGATGACCGTGCTCTTGCCTTTGGATCATAGGTGAGTTATTTTCTGATTTGTGTTGTGAGTTTTTTCTTTTTTGTTGATTTCGTTGCCGTTTTCAGGTGATGATCAAGGATCCTGTGTTACGTGACAGCGCCTTGCCGGTCCTGCGCTCCAACTTGGGTCTTCGCCTCCTAATTCTTTCTCTACCTGATAGTGATTGGTGGGTCTCTGAACTCTGCTGCGCCTCCTGATTCTTACTGCGCCTCCTGTCTCTTCTTCGACCCCGGTAGGTTAATCTGATTCGAGTTTGCGCTAGAGGTTGCTCACCCGCTGACTCCGCTGTCACAATACCGAGGTATTGTGCTGCTCCGCCAGGGTTATTGCTTCCTACTAGTGCTTCGCTCTTATCAAAGCAGATTTGGGAGGTACTGTTCTCCTTTGTTAGTTATCAATTTATGTTCTCGCAAACATTACTTTGTTTGCGAGATTTGTTCTTGTTGTTCGCCATCTGATGGTTGTTTATTGAACTCACCATTGTTTATTTTATTTATAGGTCACGTGGTTGGTCGTCGTTGGACCGTTATAATATATATATACAAACATATTTACGCATAATAGCGTAAGATCCTAGTAATTAAAAATACAATTATTAAATTAACTCCCATTAGGTTATAGCATACAGCATGCGCGAACGAGCTCTGTCATATCTATACAATATTTTGACATGAGTCGTATAGGTACGTGATGATCCGAGCGCTCGTCCCGAGCAATCATACGTATATGACGCATCGTTGCGGTATGCAGGATATCGTATATTCTGCAAAAATGCTGAATCGTCTTTGTGTCAAGAATACCATAATAAACTTTAGGATAGTTCAGAAAGAGACCTGGGGATCTGTTGAATAATTTCGTTGTTAGTTAGAGTTTAGTTATTTTCCAACAGTCGCGCGTGAAACATCAAAAATGTGATATCTCGTATTTTTAAGAAATAATTTATTACGCGCGGCAGTTATTCATGCCAGCGGACGATCGATAATTCAATATTTATTCTGAATACTATAATACATTTTTTCTTCATTCTCATGAGCACTATCTCCGTGCGAGCTATTGCGTCGCGAGTTGTTGTGACAAATTAAAAAATGAGCAAACGCTCTATGTAGTCGGTGATGCAAGCGTGTTGGGTTGATCGCCGATTTAGTCCGAGTGTGAAGGTGCGCGAAAAAACAGGTGTGTGTGTGTGTGTGTGTGTGTGTGTGTGTGTGTGTGTGTGTGTGTGTGTGTGTGCGCGTGTGCGTGTGTGTGTGTGTGTGTGTGTGCGTGTGTGTGTGTGTGTGTGTGCGTGCGTGCGTGCGTGCGTGCGTGGTGTGTGTGTGTGTGTGCGTGTGCGCGCGCGCGCGCGCGCGCGCGTGTGTGTGTGTGTGTGTGTGTGTGTGTGTGTGTGTGTGTGTGTTGAACGGAAAAAAACGGATATGGGTGATCAGCTGCCTATAAAAGGAGGGTAGCATGGCAACTGGTAAGTGCTAGGTTTAATTACAGATTTTAAACTTAAAGAAACGCGTACTATGGCGACACGTTCCTTCCCCTTTCCTTCAGAGAGCACAGCAATCCTCTTTATCCATATTAAAGATTTTGACCGGTCGCTATAAAAGCCGTCCGCATAAACTTAATATCATAACGGGTCTTCGTGTAGCCGTAGCTATTCAGACTGATAATCCGAGGTTCGGCAGTTCGAGTCTCGGTGTCTGCATCGAATTTTTTAATTCTTTAAAAAAGATGTAACTAAAAAAAACAGCGCTCCACCATACCGCCACATTCCCTCGCCGCTAATAAAACGCCAAAAATTAGAAAAGAACAAGCTCTCCACTATACCGACACTCCCTCCCCCCTCTAATGAAACGCCAATAAATAAAAATTAAAAAAGAACAAGCGCTCCACTATACCGACACTATCCATCCCCTCCCCACCCCGCACCCAAGGCCCGCCGATCCAAGGACACTCGGCGGCCGTGGAGTGGGGGTAAAAAAGCTTACTATGGCGACACTCTCTTTCCCCCCTCTCCGCTCCCCGCAACTCATCCCCCCGCGCCCACGACCAACCGACACTCGGCGGCCGCGGATTGGGGCAAAGGAGTGGGGATGACAGTGCGGATAGGGGTGGGGGTGGCCATAGTGCGCACCATACTACTTTCATTTTAATTTGTACAGATGCTCGAGTACGCCTCAGAGGCGTACACTCGATTAAGCCGGGGGGACTTGTGGCGTTGTGCACAATCCCTGGGGTCCCACGGCAGCTGGCAATCCCTCGGGCCATGGCCATCCTCGTAGCACCGAGGGCACGTCATGGCGCACGAGTACTGGGGCGCCGGCTGCCTTGCTCGGTCCCTCCTTTCCTTCTCCACCCGGTTGTGAGCCGCTCGTTCCAACCCGTGCGGGCCCGGGCACTCGGCGGTGGTCACCCCGTCTCTGTGGCACTATCGACAAAAGTACGGCCTCAGTCGCTTGGTGCACCGCTTCCACGGGTGATCCAGTGCTCGGTAATTGAGGCACCCGCGGGGCACCGCCGTTCTGGCCTGTGCGATGGCCTTGAAGAGGTCCAGGTCTTCCTGGGCCTCTCGCGCTGCGTCCCGCCGGGCGAAATTCACCAGCGGTGGCACTCGGTGTCCCCCGACCATCTCACGATTCTGGACTCGGGCTGCGTTCGCCGCGCGTCGCACCACATTGGCAGGCGGTTCTTGTGGTGGTGGCCTCTCCTCCTCTTCCTCGTCCGGGGGTGGCCCACGGGAGGCTGCCCCTTCCTCGAGGGTCAACCCCGCGATTACCTCCTCTACTGGGACTTTCCAGTAGACTCGGCGGCTCTGTGGAGTTACCCTCACGGGTTCTTGCGCGTCTTTTCTTGGCGCATTCCGCGCGAAGTCCCGAGGTTTCGATACTGGCACAGCCGTTTCGATCTTCGGAACCACGGTCTTTTGCTCCTCGACACGCTCCGCAGGTGGCGCAGCCGGGTCGACTATGGAACCCTCGGTCGCCCTTTCGGCTCGATTCGTTGGTGGCACCGCCGTGTCGCCCATGGGGCCCTTAGTTGCCGCCTCCTCGGCATACTCCGTCGGTGGCACAGCCCTTTCGGCGATTAGATTCGCGGCGGCCTTCGCCTCGGCGTACTTCTTCGCCGCTCTCTCCCGGGCTGCGGCAAGCTGTTCTTCCGGGGAGGGCATGGGTTCCCTCGCTGCGGGTTTCTCTGGTTGCACAGCCTCTTCCTCCCCGTAGTACCGTCGGCGAGCTTCTTCGCGGATCCTCCGCAGTTGATCGCTGCCCGACATTACGCCCAGCGCTCTGTTCTCGTATTCTAATCAATCACAATCAAGAAGAAATTACTACCCAATTTATAATATTGTATTTCGACTGGTCACACCGAGCTCTCCGCAGCTCGCTTATCACCTGTAATTTTTAAGTCTTTGACATGCCAGGTCCCCGCAGGTCGACCAGCATTATCGGACAACTCGACTACATTCGGCGATTTCATTCTCGTTATGACGAACGGGCCGGCGTATTTCTTCGCGATTTTCGAAGTTAAATTATTCGCGGCATTCGATAGTACGCGGTATCGACGATAAACGCGATCACCGACATGCAACGGAACAGCTTTTCTACTTCGATTGTTATATTCAGCCTGTTTGGTTGAAGCCTCGCGGATATTACACGCAACGAGATCCCTCAACTCGACCAATTTACTCATTCTCGCGATCCATTTTTCGCGATCTGGCACGTTCGAAACTTCTTCTTCCGCGATTCGCTTCCAGTATTGAGCTGGCCTGGGTTCCCTACCGAGATTCAGAAACGCTGGGCTCACTCCCAGAGACGAATGCACAGCGGTATTGTACGCGAACTGGAATTCGGCTACGCGCAAGTCCCATTCGCGGTGATCGGCGGAAACGTAACTCGAGATCATTGTTTTGAGATTCCAGTTGACTCTTTCTACCGGATTTGCCTGAGCATGATACGGTGGTGTCGTCACACGTTCAATACCATATTCGTCAGTCAGTTTTTGTACCGTCTGGTTCACGTACTCAGTCCCGTTGTCCGTTAAAAGTCTACGCGGTGTTCCCCAACGACAGAGTATTCTCGCGCGGAAAGCGTCCATGATTGTCTTACCCGTGGCCGCCGCCGCGGGCACACACTCTATCGAGCGGGTGAACATGTCTTCGAATACTATTAAGTATCGATTACCCGCTTTGGATCTTGGGTACGGTCCCATTACATCGGATGTAACCATATCCCACGGTTGTGCAACAATCCGTGGTCCCATTAATCCCATTGGCCTAGCTTGATTCGCCTTATGCAACGCACATGTGACACACATTGCCACGTAACGCTTCACGTCCCTGTACATTCCTGGCCAATAATAATTGTTAGCTAGTCTACGGTACGTTCGGTCAACACGTGGATGACCAGATTGCTCCGCGTCATGTGCTTGCCTCAACAAAGTTTCTTGATCCCCTGATGGCACTACGAGTTTCCACGCGTTAACATCCTCACCTATCGCGCTTTTCATCGCGTTCGGACGGTAGAAATACATGCCGCGGCCCTCCACTTGCCAATCCAGAAACTCGCGAGGGTTTCGACGAATAGCGTTCAGCCTCTCCTGATACCAGTCGATTTCGAAACATTCGCCTAGAGAATCGACTTGGGCATCATAATTTAACTCTACGTCCTCGAACATCCGCGATAGTGCGTCCGCCGCTTCGTTTTCGGTACCTTTTCTATACTCGATCTTCATTTTGTATCCCGACAATTCAAAAGCCCAACGCGCGAGCCTACCAATCGGGTCCGCAAGGTTATACAACCACCTCAGGCTACTATGGTCGGTCACAACGGTGAACTCGTACCCTTCCAAGTATGGTCTGAATTTCCGCACGGCCCAAATTACTGCGAGACACTCTTTTTCCGTTACGGTGTATCGCGTTTCCGGTCCTACCATCGCTCGACGTGCGCATTCGATCAATCGTTCCGACTCACCATCCTTCTGTGTTAGCACAGCCCCGATCCCACGATCGCTCGCGTCCGTGTACACGATGAACGGCAACTCGTAGTTCGGATACGTCAATATCGCACCGTTCACAATTTTGTCTTTGACCGCTCGGAACGCCGCCTCTTCGACATCTGTCCAGTCCCAAGTCACAGTCTTGCTAGTCAGTCGATTCAACGGTCCTGCGATACGCGAAATGTTTTTCAAGTGGCGATGGTACCAATTCACCATCCCATGGAATCGTCGTAACTCGGTCGCGTTTCGCGGTCGTGGATACTCGATTATAGGCCGAATTTTCTCAGGGTCTGGGCGCAGCCCTTCGCTGTTCACCAGAAACCCGAGGTAGCGTACCTCGTTTCTACAAAATTCGCTTTTCTCATAGTTTATTATGAGGCCGGCCTCTCGAATTATCCTGAATATTTTCTCGATCCACTCGAGGTGTTTCCGGAACGTCCTATTCACGATGATGATATATCATCTAGGTATGCAAACGCGTGCGGTTCAAGCGCTGGACCTATCAGCCGATCCATCAGCCTTTGAAACGTAGCTGGCGCGTTGCACAATCCATAGGGCATTCTACAAAACTCGAACAAACCTTTTCCTTCTACAATAAACGCGGTGAAATGTTTGCTAGTCTCCGCCATCATGATCTGGTGGTATGCCGCACTTATATCTAACGTTGTGATGTACACCGCTTCCTGAAGCTTATTCAGAATCGTGTTCATTCGCGGGAGAAGATACGCGTCTTTTCGCGTTACTTTGTTCAGTTCCCGATAATCTACGCAGAACCTCCACGTACCGTTCGGTTTCGCGACCATCACCGGCAGACTAGCCCATTCGCTTTGCGACGGTTCGACGATGTTACCGGTTAACATTCTATCTACTTCGGCATGCAATGCGTCTACTACGACAGGCGAGCGTCGGTACATCCGTTGTTTTACGGCACGGTCGGTCGTAACCTCTATCACGTGTTGCGTGAGTGACACAGCAATATTGAAATCTTTCGGCATCGTCGGGATCACCCCCGAGAGCATCTCTTCCAAGTGTTTCTTCTCATCGCGGCCTAGTTCCTGAAGACCGCAACATAACCGGATCGCGGCAAGCTCATCGTTCGGCTTCATTATTGGATGCTCTATTCCGACCTCGTCCAACGACCAGACTCCGCGCCCGGCACAAACATTGACTCCAAACGCGTGCATGAAATCCATGCCCAACAGACAGTCTGATTTTAGATTTCGGACAATTATGGTAGGGAACCATTTTTGAACCCCATCCAACGAAATTGGAAACAATGCTTCCCCAACTACTCTTTCGACGGTGCCATTGGCCATTGTCACACAGTCAAGTCTCGTCGTGGGGTATTGTCGGTATGGTATCCCTAGCTCGTTAACGATATCACTGCCGATGCGCCCGAACACAGAAGTGGCCGCACCGCTGTCTACCAACGCCTCGAGATGCTTTCCACCGATCTCTAGTGACACGAATACCCTTTGACGTCCCGGTTCGCGCTTCCACTCTCTCGGTGGAGCGGCAAATGCAAAGGAAAATCTCGTATTAATTTCAACAGGAACCTCTTGTTCAAACTGTTTTTCACGCGCCGCGTTTTCGCGATCGCCGTTTACCCGTTCAATGTTCTTATCCCGGCCGGCTTCATTGGTTTCGCCAATAACGCGCGCGTCTGGTACTTCTTCGTCTGATTCTTCCGAATCGTCGAGTGTCCAACTGCCAATCGGCCCGTAGCGTGACTCACCTGTGTCGACTTTCTCTACGCTCGCCGATGCATTTGCATACGGAGAGCTCGCTGCACCTGTAAGAACATTTTTCCCTAACGCGGTGCTCACACGCTCTATCCTATCCATGCTCGATGAATCGGGAATAGGGGAAAGGGGAAGAGAATTGGGGCCCCACTCTTCGCCTTCCTTCGGCGGGCTTTCTACGCGGAGCGCTGGCTGTCCCGCCGTTGCCAGGCTCGATTCTCGTTTTTTGAGACGGCGCAGCCACAGTTCTCGGCCATCACTTCTTTCCTGCCGCAGCCCAGGCAAAGTTGCACCTTCTGTTTGTTACACTCGCGGCTGAAGTGACCCGCGTCACCGCAGTTGAAACAGAACAGTGGAGTTCTTCTTGCTGAACTCGATGAACCTCGTGAAGCAGCGTTTCCAGAGGGGCGATTCCCCGGATTCGGTCTACTGCTTCCGTTGTTCCCCCCACCAGACTGCTGTTGTGTCTGGTGATTGTTGGCGGAACTCGCTGGAGGCTTCGCTGCAGCGTTGGCGTACGACGTTGACGGCTTCGTTGCTTCCGTCGATGCAACCTGTGCGCCGTTGCTCTCACGCCTCGTCCTGCGGCGTCTCTTCGGCGTAGCCACTTGCTCAGCACTTCCTCGTTTTGTTCCGCTGCTCGTCACAGCGTTCACCTCATAGATCGGACGTCGCTTGTTCAACAATCTCTTCGGATCCTTCGACGTCATCGCTGCGCTCGCTTTGGCGACCCATGTGAACTCTTTCACATGGCATTCGCTCCTTGGAGGAGGTGGTCGGCGCGCTTTCGCTCGAGCCCATCGTCGCTCAATTTGCGTCGCTTTTCCGACAAGCTGAGCGTACGAGTGCATCTCGTCCCGGTCCAGCTTGTCCCAGTACTCCGGCCTCAAGCCCGCGTACACTCGATCAAGTTGGCTTCCCAGGCTCTTCCTCCGACGCAGTCGATTGTATAGTCCTTGGATGCAGATCAAATGGTCTTTGGCGGATTCATCAGCACCTTGTGTCCTGGCTCGGATGTCGTCCTTCAGGCCTTGTTGATCGTAGTCAGCTCCGAACCATGCACGGAAGTCATGCAGAAAGTCGCGCCAATCTTGCCATTCACAGCGGGTGGATCGGTACCACCGCACGGCACAGCCTTTCAACACTTCCGGCAACACTTGGAGACGTTCACTGTATCGAAGGTCCGATGCGTTGATCTGCTCGTAGAGTTACTCAATAAATTCCTCACAGCCGAACTCATCGTCTCCGGTGAACTTCAGTGGCCATTTCCGCGCAACTTCTCCGACATCACGCGCGCGTCTTCGAGATCTCGGTCGGTCACTATAGCCATCGTCCTCAGAGCTCCAATCGTTCCTTCGATCGTCGTTTCTTCTTCGTGGTGTTCCACCATCACTCCTTCCGTACGATCGGTGGTTTGGTGCAACCCTCGATTCGAGTGACGATGACGACGAATCACTCGAGCATTCCTCAGGATCTCTCGAGTGTCGTATAAGTGGGGCGGAGCCTTTCCTCGCTCCGTTCTTCGGTTGGATCGCGCGGCGTGTCGAAATTGGCTCGGTATCGGTCGATTCCTCCGGAGACGTTCTTCGGCGGGTTTTTCTCCTTTTCGGCAGGTGCCATTTGCCTTGCTCGCTGATGTCGCTGTCGGTCTGGACGCCGATCCCGCGGTGTTTTGGCGCAGGCGCCTTCCTCGGCTTCGACGCAGCGCGACTCTCGCCAACCATCTGCATCCCCCCTGGCACGTCCCCATGGAATCTTCTCGGGGCCTTGCTCAGTTGACGAGAGCTGCTCGCGTCTTGTCCTGCTGTCCACAGGTCCTCCACCATGCGCTGATCCTCAACGCTCGGTGCAACCTGTCTTCTTCCGCGAGTTACCCTCCTCGGCGCAGCCGATCCTGTATCTGCGAGCCTGTCGGTGTTCCAGCCCGTTGTTGGTCGTCCTGTACTCGGCTTCGTGCTTCGTGCTCCCTCCGCGGGGCTCATGTCTCTCGAGCCGCCATCTTGGCTCGTGGCTCGTGATGCGCTCGCCACCCACTCTCGCAGCCTGTTGCGAGTCACTGCCGATACGCCCGTGGGGTTGTTAAATAACGCCAGGAGGATCTCGCGAACTTTTCCCAAATCAAAGTCCTCTATCTGTGCGAGTTTCCTTTCTAGGCCATCCTCTGGAATGTTATCGCATTCACCCCACGTGATGCTTGTATACCCCCTTTCGCGGAGCTTGCATCGGCGAAGTCTGTCGCGGAGCACTCCACTGGTTCCTTCGGTACTCGCGCCCGCCGCGCGCAATAATTGTTTAACATTGGTGTCCGGCATAGCGTCTATTCAGTGTAACGTATCCGACACACGCGGTCTGCGTTCACGCGTGTTTACGTTCCCCACGTCGACGTCCACATTCGCAGCCATACTCAGTCTGTCCTCTCTTTCTTCTGAGGGGCACGTATCACCACGCGTCTGTTCTTCGGCCATTTTCCACAATGTTGGTTACGAGAGTTAATAAATTATTGAATTTTTCGAGCGATTTATTTTTCGCGAATTTAGCAATAATTATTTTTCCGCCACAAGATTTATTTAATTATCCGCGGGAAGTATTTTTAACTCACTCTAATTAATTCTCGTGGCCGTCAACCGTACTTGTCTTTTTCACGCGAACTTATTTTTCGTCGATGTCAAAAATTATTTCTTTCCGGTGCGAATTGTTCGTTGTGAATGTCGGAATTATTTTTGTCGCGCAACTTTTTTTTTCGCGAACTTCAAAAATATCTCATTCCCTGTGCGAGTTATTCTTCGTGAATCTCATAAAATATTTATTTATCGCGCAATCTATTTTTCGCGAATTCCAAAAATATTTTATTCACGGTGCGAGTTATTTTTCTCGAATTCCCAACAAAGTCTTTATTTACCGCGTAAATTATATTTCGTGGCTGTTCAAAATATTTATTTCCGACACTTTTTATTGTTTCGATCTTACAATAATTATTTTCGTCATGTCGAGTCGTCTCACTCAACCGAACGTGCACTATACCCTACAGTCGAAGTTCGCACGTGGTTGAGAACCTCGATCCACACCGAAAATCCACGAATATAATTTTCGTACAACGGTATTGAAATATTCGAAATAATATTTCGTACAACGCTTCTGGAATATTCGAAATAATATTTCATACAATGCTTCGACAACTCCTCGCGGTTGTCCGCACAGCGTATCTTCTCGAAATATTATTAGCACTATTTTTTTTTTGTCCGTTCGACCGTGCGAGCGAGCGTCGTGTTTACATCGCGCGCGACACTCTAGCTCGAACGTCGTTGCTCACGCGAAATTTCGTTCTCGGCTCTCCGCACAGCTGTTCGAGTACACATGCACTCGGTACGAAATTTTATTTTATGCCACGGCCCCACGTTGGGCGCCAGAAAATTGTGACGAGCTCTTCCAGAGTAAAAATTTCGCTCAAATACCGCGAAGAGCTACCAGCCCAAAATCTATAATGACGCCCAAATTGTGATTACTATTATTTTCCCTTCCTTTACGTAGTTCTCGCTCGTTAGGCGCCAGGTACTTGTATCTCCCCCTTAGCACCAAGGGTATCGTTTTTTTCTCTACTATTTATTCTCACTCACTACTCGACTAGCTACTGGGAATAGTGGGATTCGACGGGCATAGGATCATCCATACAATTGTAAATAATTAACAAACTCCGTGTGAGCATCGGCACGGTCTACTAAGTTAACAAGTATATTTATTTAACTCTAGATTACACGATTCTCGCCATACAATAATTCGTTCGCGATTCACACACTCGCTCGCATTCGTACCCCTATTTATCGTGCCGGCCTCCGGAGATGCCGGAGGGCACAGCCTAAATTTGAGTGGGCGAGGGGGGGGGGCAGGAGTGAGACGCACTCTACTGCGCCTACCTTGCACAGCTCTCTCGTTCGCTCTCGCACAGCGTTCGTCTCCGTGTCGGCCGCCGTCTCTCTCCGTCGTCTCTCCCTCGTTCGTCAACGTCGACGCTGGCAGTCTTCCTGGAAATTTCGAATACTCACCGACAGTGCCCGTTCGATCGTACACTTTGTTTTCACCACGGGCGCGAGACGGCGCGACGCTGCTGCTCTCCTCCCTATCTAATATTCTCTTCATTTTCCTTTTTCGACGCGACTGCGAGGCCAATAATGTCTCATCACAATATATATATATATATATACTCGTATTGAGACGATATTGTCTCATACACCCGAGCAAAATCCCCCCACCATCGAAAGATCGAACGTCGCCAGTGCACACGGCACCAACGTCAAAACACCTGATTGGTCCGTCTGAAAATCCTTCGACCTATAGGCGAGCAGCCTAATTAGTATAAAAGGCCGGAAAAATCTCAATAAATCATCAGTTAATAGCTGGTCACTTACCCGGGTGGGTGCTCTGAAGAAGAGACGAAACCTGGTAAGCGGCATTGACCTCTGAATAAGAGCGAAACGGCGATTTAACGCAAGAATTCTGAAAAAAAATTCTCGCTCGACGAAAAGTCTATCGAACGAGCAGTAAAAGTCCTGCCTTAGAGCCTTGACCTATAACCCAAACACAACGACGCGCATTGTCAACGGACAAGCGGGGAGAGGAGCGATCACCTGTGTTTACGTCACCGGCCCAGCTGACGAGAGAAGAGAGGAACCGCGATCGAGACGGTGATCGATGTTTTGGACGGCGCACCAACGATCTACAGGGATGGCCAAGCAGAGCGGGACTACTGACCCGCAAAATTAAATACAAATAATATCGAAACAATTGATTTTAGTTCATCAAATTGATATAGGAAATAAAGGCGAAGTCGCCGCAACCAAAGAGTTAAAATCTCAGAAACAAAAAGAATAAACGATTTTTTTATCAATACAAAAACCAAGTCTCAAAGACAAATTACTCTCCCTTACCAAAAACCTTCATAAACTATATAATCGTCGAGCCATCGCACTCAAATAAATTTATTAAAACGTTCTGCCGTTTCATTTGGCGCCCAACGTGGGGCCCGACGAGTTATATAGTAGAACGGTTTGGTGAGAGGTATGGCAACGAGTAAATCAATCGCCGAAGAAAATGAAGAATTAAACATAATGGAAGAGGTCGAAAATCGACGTCGGCAAAGACGAAACTCCGAAAGGGAGAATTATACCTTACTGTGGGAGTCAACTACTGCCGATAATCTCTTAGAAGCAGGAAGAGCGAGAGATCGACGAGAAATACAGAGATTGTCGAGCATTCCTCACGTTATGGAGGAAACAAATACGGCGGAGAACAACAGATCTCGGAGCTCGGAGACGGCCAATCAAACGCGAATGGTGGAGCCTGATCCACTTGGTATTCCTGAGATACTGGCGATGATCCTGGACCTGCAGAAAATCCAGCAGGAGAATATGAGACAAATAAAACAACTCATCGAAGAAAATCGACAAACACACGATGAGAAAATTGAGAGACATCGAATGAGAACCAGATCGTGGGTAGATAGCCAAATAGAGGCGTCGGAAAAAAGAATGGAGACCAAATTTCGGCATTGGTTCCATGATTTTCAAAGTCAACAGGAAATCACCAATGATCTCCACAGAGAAGAAATAGCAACATACAGGACCAAGTTAGGTGAACTATCCGCGAAGATCATTAGTCTGGAGAATAACCAGAATCCGGAGCAACCCATCACCGGGCGAAATTGGGAGAATACTTCTCAGCAAATGGGATATTCACTTGCAGGAATGCACCCGTTCAATATGACGCGGAATTTTGTCACACAGCAAAAACCGCCGATATACAACGGAGACGGTAAAGAGCGACCTATGCGATACTTGCATGCCCTTCGAGAATATTGTCAGGCAGCCGGCATGGAGGGGTTAGACGCAAAAATTCTTATTGCACAATCACTGAAAGGTGGTGCTCTGGATTGGTGGCACCTCATAGACAAGGAAGTACACTCGATTGCCGACTTTGCCAGAAAATTCCAGGCCCGCTACTGGAATAGAGAAATGCTGGACAAAGTCAATAGCAATTTGGAATTCGGAGCGTATGAAAAAACGGGACAATCATTAACTCGGGCTGAGTATACTACTAGGATTATCGGAAACGCACGAGACCTAACCGATGAAATAACCGATTCACAAATTATTCTGAGGCTCAGCAAACATTTTGACGGGGACGTCCGCAGTGCCATCAGGGTACGAGGAATCAAAGAAGTGGAGGAGCTGTTAGAATTACTAGAAGCTACCGATGAAGCGGGACCCCTCAACTCTGCACGAGGAAAGACCAACAACCAGCAATATCATGATCGTGAAAAATTATGGCACGGCGAGTATAATCGATCGAAAAGCCAAAATGAACCACCGCGACAATGGTCGCGAACGTCATGGGATGCAACTCCACCACTAAACGATGGTAACTTTGGAGGAAACGGGTACCGACGGGAACACACGGCACCAAGAGAGAACTACGTTCCAAGAGGATATACGGGATCAAATGGACCGAGTGAGCAGAACTTACCATATGCACCTGATGGATCAAGAGAGCCGCAACCTCGAGAGGTCGGAGAGACAGCGAATCCAGGATGGGAGCCTCGAAGGAACTACGACAATGAGAAAAAACAGGGAAACGAGTAGGCGTTACGCCCTCAAAACGGAGCCCCCATGTAGAGACGCAGGGGCGTAACGCAACAAGAGGCAACAATATTTTGGCAATATCCGTGGAAAGAAGCAAGGAAAAACGGAAAACGTACTGATGACAGAATGGAAACTAAGGATGATAGCGTGGGAAAAAGAGATCCAAGATTTAAAGAGCATGTTAAAAGATAAGGAGGAATCAAAGAAACATTCCAAGGAAGAAGGTTCAAATGGAGACGTAGGAAACAAAAAAGAAAGCAAAAGAGAGGTAGAGCGGGAGGCAAAAATAAAGAATAAAATGGTAAAAACCGAAATCAAAAAGAAACAGAAGAAAGAGAAAACCAACCAAGTGAAGTGGCCCGGAGGAGTGGAAGGAAGTGAGGAACAGAAGAAGCAACAAAAGGAAGCGGAGATATAAGTAGCGATAATTAGGTGGCAGAAAAAAGAGAAGGGGAAGAAAGAAGATGAACAAGCCGGTGAAAAGGGGCAACCAATCAAAACAACGATGATAAAAAACAACTAGGAGAAGCAGGAGGAGAATGTTGTGGCGAAGTCAAAATTGAATACAAGGCAAATAGGTGGGATCCTGATACTTCCCGAAAATAAAGCGGCGACAAGGATTTCCCGTTGGCAGATCATGAGACCTTCCAGAAGGTGGCCAATCGTCCAAGAGATCTTACCCGATGACTGGGGGGGGGGGGGGGGGGGGGGGGGGGGACTATTACAACAATCGGACAAAGGATGGAACAGCAATAGAAAAAGGAATATCCAAAGATAATTTAGAATTGTTCAAAGAATTTGAACAATTGGGGGGGACAATGAGACGATATTGTCTCATACACCCGAGCAAAATGCCCCCACCATCGAAAGATCGAACGTCGCCAGTGCACATGACACTTAGATTCACAAGGCACCAATGTCAAAACAGCTGATTGGTCCGTCTGAAAATCCTTCGACCTATAGGCGAGCAGCCTAATTAGTATAAAAGGCCGGAAAAATCTCGATAAATCATCAGTTAATAGCTGGTCACTTACCCGGATGGGTGCTCTGAAGAAGAGACGAAACCTGGTAAGCGGCATTGACCTCTGAATAAGAGCGAAACGGCGATTTAACGCAAGAATTCTGAAAAAGAATTCTTGCTCGACGAAAAGTCTATCGAACATGCAGTAAAGGTCCTGCCTAAGAGCTTTGACCTATAACCCAAACACAACGACGCGCATTGTCAACGGACAAGCGGGGAGAGGAGCGATCACCTGTGTTTACGTCGCCGGCCCAGCTGACGAAGAGAGGAACCGCGATCGAGACGGTGATCGATGTTTTGGACGGCGCACCAACGATCTACAGGGACGGCCAAGCAGAGCGGGAATATTGACCCGCAAAATTAAATACAAATAATATCGAAAGAATTGCATTTTAGTTCATCGAATTGATATAGGAAATAAAGGCGAAGTCGCTGCAACCAAAGAGTTAAAATCTCAGAAACAAAAAGAATAAACGATTTTTTTATCAATACAAAAACCAAGTCTCAAAGAGAAATTACTCTCCCTCACCAAAAACCTTCATAAACTATATAATCGTCGAGCCATCGCACTCAAATAAATTTATTGAAACGTTCTGCCGTTTCAATATATATATATATATATATATATATATATATATATATATATATTGTGACGCCATGCGTCACATGCGTCACAGCCTCCCCTGCAGCCGGCTCGTGCAGAGGAGCCGTCCCACACCTGCAATGAAAGAAAGACAGATAAGTATAAAATTTACACAACATAAAACCGTGCAACACTCACCCGCGACGAGTCAGTCATTAAGAGGCAGTGTTAGTCAGCGGAAATTTCAGACGGCTTCGGTAGTGCAGAGTTCGCAACATTTTGCTAAGCACTACCGCTGCCTACCGCTAGATGGCATGGCGCGCGTATGCTACGAAGCCTCAGTATGACACTTGACAAGACGGGGCAAGCGCCGAGGCCTCGTAGCGATAGCCAGCCGCCCGCATTTTCCCCGCACCGTCCCGCGGAGGGAATGAGACGGAGCGAAAACAATCGAGTCGCGCGACCAATCTCGTAGCTTTGGTCATGCATATTATGAGAATTGCTGTTTATAAAAACCGTTCACAAAATAATATGATTCTTGGAAAAGATATCTGGGTATACATACAAACCCATTCGGCAATATATATATATATATATATATGATTTCTGATCAGAATATGTTCAGATATACATATATATCTATACATACATACACTATACATATATAGTCTGTATAATGGGATAATTTCTTTCTTTGAAGAATTATATTATTTTGTGAATATTTTTTATAAGCTGCAATGCTTTCTAATATGTGTAAAAAATGTACGAATGCTGACGAGATTCAGATGTGCAAACGGCAATCGGAAATTTTCGATCCTGTCTCAACTCGGCATGTTGCATTCGCCAAACATCTCTCTTGTGTACCGAAAATGCGATATCGGTGACTGACGACTCTGGTCAGCGAGAGTCACGTATACAAGTGTCAACAAATCTACGTAATGCCGAGTTTTACAATAAAATTCGCGACCGAGAATCGACAATTCTCGGTCGAGTTTCGCCTCAAATATTTTGGAGCAGGCATGTAATGTTCAGGCAATCTATAGAATATTGCGAGTAGGAAACTGACAACCGAGAATCGCAAATTCTCGGTCGATTTTTTACTCGAATATTTTTATTCGTCGAACGATGCTTGCTCCTAAAGCATCGTCGATGACGTATGGTCAACGTCAGCCGAGAGAGTGCGATCTCGGCGACTGACGGCTCTCGTCAGCGAGAGTCAAATATACAAGCGTCAACAAATCTACGAAATGCCGAGTTTGACAATAAAATTCGCGACCGAGAATCGAAAATTCTCGGTCGAGTTTCGCCTCAAATATTTTGGAGCAGGCATGTAATGTTCAGGCAATCTATAGAATATTGCGAGTAGGAAACTGACAACCGAGAATCGCGAATTCTCGGTCGATTTTTTACTCGAATATTTTTATTCGTCGAACGATGCTTGCTCCTAAAGCATCGTCGATGACGTATGGTCAACGTCAGCCGAGAGAGTGCGATCTCGGCGACTGACGGCTCTCGTCAGCGAGAGTCACGTATACAAGCGTCAACAAATCTACGTAATGCCGAGTTTTACAATAAAATTCGCGACCGAGAATCGACAATTCTCGGTCGAGTTTCGTCTCAAATATTTTGGAGCAGGCATGTAATGTTCAGGCAATCTATAGAATATTGCGAGTAGGAAACTGACAACCGAGAATCGCAAATTCTCGGTCGATTTTTTACTCGAATATTTTTATTCGTCGAACGATGCTTGCTCCTAAAGCATCGTCGATGACGTATGGTCAACGTCAGCCGAGAGAGTGCGATCTCGGCGACTGACGGCTCTCGTCAGCGAGAGTCAAATATACAAGCGCCAACAAATCTACGTAATGCCGAGTTTTACAATAAAATTCGCGACCGAGAATCGACAATTCTCGGTCGAGTTTCGCCTCAAATATTTTGGAGCAGGCATGTAATGTTCAGGCAATCTATAGAATATTGCGAGTAGGAAACTGACAACCGAGAATCGCAAATTCTCGGTCGATTTTTTACTCGAATATTTTTATTCGTCGAACGATGCTTGCTCCTAAAGCATCGTCGATGACGTATGGTCAACGTCAGCCGAGAGAGTGCGATCTCGGCGACTGACGGCTCTCGTCAGCGAGAGTCAAATATACAAGCGTCAACAAATCTACGAAATGCCGAGTTTTACAATAAAATTCGCGACCGAGAATCGACAATTCTCGGTCGAGTTTCGCCTCAAATATTTTGGAGCAGGCATGTAATGTTCAGGCAATCTATAGAATATTGCGAGTAGGAAACTGACAACCGAGAATCGCAAATTCTCGGTCGATTTTTTACTCGAATATTTTTATTCGTCGAACGATGCTTGCTCCTAAAGCATCGTCGATGACGTATGGTCAACGTCAGCCGAGAGAGTGCGATCTCGGCGACTGACGGCTCTCGTCAGCGAGAGTCAAATATACAAGCGCCAACAAATCTACGTAATGCCGAGTTTTACAATAAAATTCGCGACCGAGAATCGACAATTCTCGGTCGAGTTTCGCCTCAAATATTTTGGAGCAGGCATGTAATGTTCAGGCAATCTATAGAATATTGCGAGTAGGAAACTGACAACCGAGAATCGCTAATTCTCGGTCGATTTTTTACTCGAATATTTTTATTCGTCGAACGATGCTTGCTCCTAAAGCATCGTCGATGACGTATGGTCAACGTCAGCCGAGAGAGTGCGATCTCGGCGACTGACGGCTCTCGTCAGCGAGAGTCACATATACAAGCGTCAACAAATCTACATAATGCTGCAAGTCTGAAATTCTACAGATTCCTAGAAAAATAGGATCTACGTAAATCTACTCATTCTTTACATACTATTCATATTTTATATACGTTTTATACGTATTTCCCCTATCCTGAGTATATTTTGTGGTAGGGAAACGAATAAAGATAAATTGTATTGCCAAAATTATACGCTCTTTACCGAACCCTCTTTACTAAATTTTAGTAAATCTTACAATCTTTACTAAAATTTAGATGTAATTTACGTAATAGTCTGCACGAGACAAACACTAAATTATATTTTTCGATAACTTTTTGATGTGTAACCTAAGAAGCTCAAAAGAGAGATCTTAGGTTATTCTCAGATTTATTGTCGCATAAATAGAATTTTATTTGCATAAGTGTCGTGATATATACCTTTTAAAATATTCCTTTCTGGACGTGAATAAGCCCGTTTATCCTTTTTTTCGTCTTCTATTGCTTATTTTGTGTATATCACCACTCAGTCACTAATTATACTATTATTATTTACACTATGTATAGACTATATACTGTTTCGAACTAGTAAATTATAAATTACTGTTCGCCTGTAATAATAGAATTAGGACGTAATTACAATAGTACGCGTCTTTTTACTGACATGAGAGCAGCAAGCCCAATATACCACGCTGCTCAGCTGCCGCGTCAGAAAATGACAGCGCGCTCATGTTTTGTTTTCTTCCGTCTCTCGATCACGCGGTGCGTAAATATGCCAACACATATATGCAGATGTGTTGGTGCATACATATAGTACATCGATTCGGTGATATGTAGCGTTGCGGCACGCGCACGGTACGCGACTGCTCGTGTCTTCCTCTTGCCGCACACCGAAAACAGAGACAGGCCCGTGAACCGATCTCAACGCTTCGTCTACATATACAGGGTGGTCCAAGCAACTTACGCAACGTCATAATTCTCAAAGTATGGGTGGAACAGAAAAATGGTATATACAAAAGTTACATGATTTAGAAGGATGCACTACATAGCGGATAAATTTGTTTTATAGGTCGAGGCATTTTGAAGATTTGAAGGACAACTCTGTTTTTTTATATGAAAAAAAAAGTGAAATTGTTCGCTAGGTATTACGTTTAGGACTAATAAAGGCCAATACTTTTTTACTCGGAATTCGATTCTCTACCATATTTTGCTGTAAAACATATTGGTTAAAAAAACGAAGTTGTCCTCCAAAATTTCGAAACGCTTCGACCTATAAAAAAATTGATGCAGTACGTACTCTTTTGTGTATAACATTTTTTTGGGCAACGAATACTTCGGAAATTATAGCGATATACACGATGCGTGAACCACCGTATATATATATATATATGGGGCATTGTACGGCAAATTGTAAACCTTTCAGTTTTTACATGTCCGATTTAAAAATTTTTTTTTTATATTGTAGTATTTATTGAAAGATGCCTTCATGATTTTGTTTGAATTTTTTTTGGCGACCCGTTTTCAACATACCGATTTTTCAAAAATGACGTTATTTCACGTCCATAACTTTGCGAAAAATTTGCTAAATTGGACGAATGTTTTGAAATTTTTCTTTTTAAACGCACGTTCGATAAAAAAATATCAAACAAAATTTTCAAATCGTATTTCTATAAGATTTTCATGTAAATTGTTGATTTATAAAAAAAACACGTACTGATCGAGTTTCTTGAAATTTTGTTGTAAAAAACTGTCATTCATTCCACAACTCAGGTGGATAATGGCACAACGATGGAATCCATTTTTTCCATTTTTAAAATTCCATATTTTAGTTATCCGTGTTGAAAATAAATATTTCCAGGCTCACGAGCAACCATCATTGTTATGTATGAAATTAAATAGATATATCTTAATCATATGACGATGGGCGATTATTTTTATTTGAATATACCACAATATATGATTGGTGCAATTATCATTTGGTTCTTTTTTTTGTCGATATCTAAAGGACAAATCTGATTTTGAAAGAATTTGTGTATACATACATCAACCATATTCCTGATATTTGTTCTTTAGTTATCGATAAAAAAAGAACCAAATGATAATTAATCAAATAAAAATAACCTGCCATTGATTAAGATATATCAAATCACCGGCAGGTGAGCCTGAAAAAAAGAAATATTTATTTTCAACACGGATAACTAAAATATGGAAATTTAAAAATGGAAAAAATGGATCCCATCGTTATGCCATTATCCACCTGAGTTGTGGAATGAATGACAGTTTTTTATAACAAAATTTCAAGAAACTCGATCAATACGTGTTTTTTGTAAATCAACAATTTACATGAAAATCTTATAGAAATACGATTTGACAATTTTGTTTCATATTTTTTTTTATCAAACGTGCGAATAAAAATTTCAAAACATTCGTTCAATTTGGCCTATTTTTACAAAGTTATGGACGTTAATAATGTCATTTTTGGAAAATCGATATCTCGAAAATGGTTCGATAAAAAAAATTGAAAAAAATCATGAAAGCCTCTTTCAACCAATACTAGAATATAAAAAATTTTCAAAACAATCAGATGCAAAAGTTAAATGGTGTCCGGTTTGACCTGGAATACTCCGTATATATACACGCTCATACCAATAAGTATACGTACACCCAAATATATACGAACACATGTGCAAAAAAGATATTTTTTATTTCGAGAAGTATATTATTTTATGAAAATCTTTCATAAACTGCAACTCACTCCGTCGATTTTCGCCGGCGCAAGTTCTCAGCGACTAGCGTCGTCTTCTCCCCCCCCCCCCCCCCAACGTGAAAACACGGTACATACAAAATTTTCAAAAATCTGTATTGTAAAAATATATAACAGAACATAAAATACAAATCATAATTATTGCATGTCAAAATTTATAACAATTTGCTAACACAATAAATCGTCTAATGATATGTTTTGAGTCGTGAGTGTGAAATCAATAACATTTTACAACACACATGGAGCGGAATTTCAGTTACTGAATAAAAAAAATGAACGAACGTAATTCTGAAGAGAAATATGTATGCCGAGAATAAAAGATCGACGAAATAAAATTTTTAATATAACGAAAATCAAAGCAAGACAACCGTTGAAAAAAAACAATTTATTCACGACAAAGCATTTAGAAACGATACTTTTTTTTATTTTCAATCGAAATTGTGTTTTTTACTAGTTTAGTTTTCGTTCGACAATTTCTCTTCAGATTCTTTTATGTTCAAACGGAATATTTGTATTTTTTTCGTTCGTTATTTATCCTACAAAAATTATTTTTCCATAATCCGGGAGTGGTGTAAAATTCATTCCTTGCATCTTCGACGTATTACGAATAATAAAACATTGTATAAATTGTAAGTATTCGCTGAAACGCATAGCGATTCTGCGAACCGAAAAAAAAGAAGCGCGGCGTACCTACCCCGCGCACCGCGCGGCGGCCCATGCGACAAACGACACTGCTCCTGCTCATCAGTCTTTGGATAAACGCCGATCGTGAATCATGGGACCAAAAAAAAATAGTGAGTGTCTCATCGATAGTGAAATATTGCGTGTGATTTGTTTACCGTTTTGTGCTGAACAGTGTTGTGAATTGTGTTTTTTTCATAAAATAAAATTTTGGGTGTATTGTTTTATGACCACGATTTCGTTTTCTTTGAGTGTTGTGCTTCGTTATCGCGATAAATATGGTGTACGCGTGAAGAATCGGTACTCGGCGCAACGGTCACGGTTATTTGTCGTCATCGCACCGCACGTTATGCGTATAGGTATCAATACAATTTAATTTTCTCAAAAAAGCGATAAATATCTCAAAAAAGGGAATTCTTAATTTTTTTATGATGCATATAATTGTTAAAAAATTTACTCAATATTGTTTGATTTTGTGTTGTATTGTTTATTTAATGTGGAAGCAGTGCGTAAGATATCTCAAACTTTATTTGAAGGTAGACGGTATAATTCCAAACAAAAGTTGCAAATATACATTACACATATTTTCAATAGTTTACGAGATATAAATTTTCAAAGTTGGTCTAATTAGAGCGCGCCAAGAAGCGTTGGAGCCGCCCGTTCCCCGCCATACCTGTAGAGACAGCGCAGTGTATCAAGCATCGGCTGGTGTCGCGGGTGCGAGGAAGGAGGACGAGCCCGTCGCTGCCCGTGCTCCCCGCGCCACAAGCCGATGCTTGATACACTACGCTATCTCTACGGCTAGGGAGGGGAGCGGGCGGCTCCAACGCTTCTAGGCGCGCTCCGACTAGACCAACTTTGAAAATTTATATCTCGTAAACTATTGAAAATATGTGTAATGTATATTTGCAACTTTTGTTTGGAATTATACCGTCTACCTTCAAATAAAGTTTGAGATATCTTACGCACTGCTTCCACATTAAATAAACAATACAACACAAAATCAGACAATATTGAGTAAATTTTTTAACAATTATATGCATCATAAAAAAATTAAGAATTCCCTTTTTTGAGATATTTATCGCTTTTTTGAGAAAATTAAATTGGATTGATACCTATACGCATAACGTGCGGTGCGATGAAGAAAAATACCCGTCGCCGTTGCACCAAGTACCGATTCTTCAAGCGTAGACCATTATTATCGCGATAGCGAAACACAACACTCAAACAAAACGAAACCGCTGTCATAAAAAAAACATAAAACACAACATTTTTTTACATGAAAAATACACAATACTACACAATTGTTCTTCCAAATAAAATATATATGGGGCATTCCACGACAAACGGGATAGTTTCAAAATCTTTTTTTTTCTTTTTTCAATTTGGTTGATGCTGTTTAGTGCCCATCGAAAAAATGTTCGTCGTAAATTTTGAGATTTTTTTGATTACCCGTTCAAAGATATCGGATTTTCAAAAAAAAAAAAATTTAACGAATTCATAAAAATCAAATAATAATAATAATAATAAGTTTTCTATATTTTAATCAATTTGGACTATTATTATGAGCAAACGGTAAAAAAAAAGTAATTTTTTGGAAAATCCGATAGTGATATCTTTTCAACGGGCAATAAAAAAATCTCAAAACTTACTACGAACAATTTTTCGATGCACATTAAAAAATGTCAAAAACTTGAGAAAATAGAAATAACGTTTCTAATTTTTGTTGCAGCCAATTATTATACGTCGGCGAAACAGGCCAAACGGGCTGCGCCGGCTGGGAGAAATACACAAACACCGAAATTTGTAAGTTGATATTGAATAGTATTTTATAGAAACGCCGATTATCTAATATAATATGGATTTATGTTTTCAGACCACACAAAAACCCGCAGATTGGCCTATGCTGCCGACTCCGCCGCAGCAGCAACAACAACAGCCGCAGCAACAACAACAGCCGCAGCAACAACAACAACAGCCGCGACAACAACAACAGCCGCAACAACAACAACAGCCGCAACAACAACAACAGCCGCAACAACAACAGCCGCAACAACAACAACAGCCGCAACAACAACAACAGCCGCAACAACAACAACAGCCGCAACAACAACAACAGCCGCAACAACAACAACAGCCGCAACAACAACAACAGCCGCAACAACAACAACAGCCGCAACAACAACAACAGCCGCAACAACAACAACAGCCGCAACAACAACAACAGCCGCAGCAACAACAGCAACAGCCGCAGCAGCAACAACAACAGCCGCAGCAACAACAACAGCCGCAGCAACAACAACAACAGCCGCGACAACAACAACAGCCGCAACAACAACAACAGCCGCAACAACAACAACAGCCGCAACAACAACAGCCGCAACAACAACAACAGCCGCAACAACAACAACAGCCGCAACAACAACAACAGCCGCAACAACAACAACAGCCGCAACAACAACAACAGCCGCAGCAACAACAGCAACAGCCGCAGCAACAACAACAACAGCCGCAGCAAGAACCACAACAGCCGCAGCAACAACAACAACAGCCGCAGCAAGAACAACAACAGCCGCAGCAACAACAACAACAGCCGCAGCAACAACAACAAGAACCGCAGCAACAACAACAACAGACACAGCAACAACAGCCGCAGCAACAACAACAACAGACACAGCAACAACAACAGCCACAGCAACAACAACAACAGCCACAGCAACAACGACAACCGACAGAAGCACCCGAACTCAACGCAGACAATACACAAGTCGAAATTTTACATTTACAGACTATGATTAACCAACAGACAGAACAGATTCAAAATTTAGAGCGTCTCGTCCACGACCTAATCCATAAAAAAAAAATGAAAGACAAGGTCGTGGACGAGAACGAGGACAAGGACGAAGACGAGGACAAGGACGAGGACGAGGACAAGGACGACGACAAGGACAAGGACAACAAGGACAAGGACAAGGACAACGAGGACAAGGACAAGGACAACAAGGACAAGGACAAGGACAACAAGGACAAGGACAACAAGGACAAGGACAACAAGGACAAGGCCATGGCCTACCGCATAGTGCAGAACGCATCGTAAGTTCTGTATAAAGTTTACTTTTTTTTACAATGAGATAAATAATATTTGTTTTTATTTATTTCAGAACATCGAGAATGCCGTCGAAGAGACGATAAAAAGGCTTTTGCCGGCGGGACCAGCAGCAGCAGCACCACCACCGCCACCATATACAGTGCCATATGCATGGCCATCGCCGCACTCATATATGCCGGGGTCCTATTACGGGCGACCCCCATATTGAAAAGTGTTATACTGTAACAATTTATTTATTATTTGATTAAAATTTTTATGTGTTCAATGTTTATGTATTGTAATTCTTTATTGCTTCCCCTTAGGGTTACAAGCCTCCCGTTTCTCGCTCTTTACACTTTCTCTATTTACATTTCCTTACGCTATGATCTTATTCTACCTTATCTATTACTTATTGTCTACCTTATTCTATTTACATTTTCTTTATTCTATGTCTTATTTTCTACTCCGCTTTTTCTTTTCCTCGCCTCTCGCTCGCACGCTCGCTCGCCTTTACATTTTCCTCGCCGCCTTTCTTTCTCTCCTTTGTACATTTCGCTTTCCTATTCTCTAGTTATCTAATGCCCTTCTCTCCTCTCCTTCCCTCCTTCTCCCGACTTCCGTTTCCTCTCCATTCATTCCATTCCTTCTTTCACTCCCTTCTTTCCTCTTCCCCCTTCCCGTTTCCCTGTTCCTCCTTTTTCTTGCGTTCTCTTGCTTCATTCATTTCTTTCATCCACTCTTCTCCTCCCCCCTCCTCACTCAATATTTCTCTTATCCTCTCCCCTATCCCCTTACTCTCTTCTGTTTCCCCCTTGCACCTATCCAACACGTGGTCCCACGTCTCTTCTTCTCTTCCGCACATTCTACATGTCCTTTCCTCCTCCTCCTCCCAGTATTTCCCTTCCCTCATTTCGTTCCCAAACCTATACCTTGCTATTCTGCTATACCTTTCCTCTGCCCAGCCTGCCCTTAGGAATTTTGGTATCCCCCCCGTCCTTACCTCTCTGTACCACCTATTGTACCTTGACTCCCTAATCCTCTCCTCTCTTTCTTCCTCCTGCTCCCTCCTGTCCTCCTTACATGATTATCATCGTTTTTCGCGATGAACTACCTCTACGAAAAAGTTGAAAAAAATATATGTTAAAGTAGATATTTTAAGGTTTTCTTTGGAAACAAAATTGGAGATGTAACTTTGAAACATAACTTGAACAAAATTTTTTGAAGAATTAAAAATTTTTTTTCTACCCGTATTTTTTTTTCAGAATAAAAATTTGTTTTTTCTTCATGGTTTTATTGACGAGTGTAACATATTTTTTATTCATCAAAATCGGTCAAGCCGTTTTCGAGAAAATACATTTTTTTTATTTTGCTTTCCCCCTCCACACCTCCTAGAAAAAGACAATTTAAAGTTTGATATTTATAGGACTTTTTAGTTATGTAGATGCCAATCCATGGTGTCAATCTAGATTTATTATGTGCGAGGGCAGATTTCATGTGCTTATCCCCTTAGGCCGTTTGCGAATTTCTGTCAAATCGCTTGAAATGGTTTGAAGCGATTTGACAGAAATCTTAACTAAAACTAACTTCAAAACATAATTTATCATACTTCCACTGGTCAGAATTTTATGAAATTTGAACCACATATGGAGAAAGATATGTACGTAAGAAACAAAAAAATTTTAAACCGTATTTTTTGACGATGTCATATGTTGAACCCCACGTTGGTCTAATCAAAGCGCGCCGAGAAGCGTCGGAGCTTCCTGCGGGAAGCAAGTGCAGTGGCGGGCTCACCGTCCTTTCGCCCCCCCCCCCCCGCCATGCTAGCAGCAGATTCTTCATACACTACGCGGTCACTACGGCTAACTCGGATACGAAATGCAAATAATAGATTGTAATTTTACAGCGTGAGCCAACTGTACTTACCGAGCATAAAAAATTCGTCGCAGCGAATGTTTACGCCTTCTATTATGGCGATTACCCATCGCAACACTTCACTTTCAACACTCACTCACTAAATTCTAATTCGCGCACTGAAAATTTACACACTGTATATACGATACAGTAGATAATAATTGTAAAAAAAATCTATGTGAAATGACGCGGGACTCGTTTTTCCCGTGCCAGTTTCAGTGAGCGACTGATCTCGCGTCAAATCCGCCGATAACGATGGGGTGCGGCGGTGAAACAATCGACGATCGCGACCGTCATCGCCCGCAATCCTCGACTGTTTCACCGGATTTTGTTTTCAGCAACTCGTCGTTCTGGGAAGTATATATGTACTTCTCACAGCTAGAGAAGAACATAGTTTAAAAAAAATTGCCATACAATACATACGACAAATACTTTTACATGTAATAAAATCACATAAATATATTATCGAAAAAAAATATCTATACAATAAATAAAGTAATTATATTATGCAAGCAACAAAACCTAATATAACATAAAAAAGAACATGATAATATTTTTTATTCACATGCAATAAAGCGAGCAATGCAGCGAGCTCACTCACTTATTAGAAAATAAAAAAATATTGCCTATCGTTAGTTTCTAACGAAATAAAATATGATGTGTAGTATATTTTTACAAAATTTGTTGTGATAAAAATAACGTAAATTCTTTTGACTCTCAAGAATTGCATAACTTTAAAAAAAAATGTATGTTGAAGTTGTAACAAAAACACTATAATTTGGGATAAGATTATTTATAACATAATACAAAATTATTTCGTACTATATATCTAATAATTTTTTTATTAGTCAGAGATACGATGGAAAAAAAATATTAGAAACTTTCAACCTTTCAATATACTACAAAAAGTTTTCATCAATGGGTTTTGTTTCGCTATCGACAAAATAATAGTGTACGCGTGGAGGTAAACGACTTTCGAAAACTATATTTTTTTGTATGTTTTTCGTTATTCATTCATTTTTCTAGGTTTATAAAGCAAAGTAACATGTCAGAAAAAAAAGATTTTTTTTCACAATAACTTATTTTGATTATGAGAATGTTACCTTCTTTTATAAATCAGAACAAAATTACGAAAAAAAACACCAAAAAATAGTTTTTGAAAATCGATCACCTCCTTGTAGTGAAAAGTGGAAAACGCTTGCAAACGGCAAAGAAAAATGAACATTTTTCATGCGTATCTTCGAGAATGTTCAACATATTGGGATGTAAATTTGTATACACATAGATGATGGACAATTAGCGGATACGTATTTTTTTGTTTTTCCGATATCTCATAATGAAGGTCGGTATTTTAGTCAAGTGCATCGCACGATCGGCTAGCACTTTGCACATTCCGGGCTAAAATCACGTTCATATAAGTTTGTTCCAACCGTGTTCTTACCGTGCGTTATCGACGCAACCTCGTAAAAATGGATTGCAATGCAAGTATAATTAGTGGAACGAGTCGATACAATTTTTTTAATTTTGGTGGATCGTCATTTAGGGGTGAACGCACACTAAAAACCGTATTCATTCGTGAACGGGCCAAGATAAAAAGAAAGGCTCCAAGGGATAAAATGTTGCATTCTTCGACTAATACATATTCATAATGATGATGTCGAATACAACAAATCTCGTATGTTTATTGCAATTGGTCGAGAATAACTGGTGGAAATCACTCTTCAATTTTCCGCCAATATCGACATAAAAGTATGAAATGCTTTTGCTATTACAGCATAATTTCGTGCTTCGAAAAGTGACTGGATTGCTATCGTATTTGTGTGGAGACATTCGCATCGGCGCGTACTGCTTTTGAAGTACAATAGGGTCGGGATCTTTCATAATCATATTACAATAAGGATAGTCGTGATAAAAATCTTTGAAACGTAGAGCTTTTTTACACCACGCACAAGTACGAGTCAATGTTATATGTGACGTGCGCTTCGCAATTTCGATCAATAAACATACGTGCGATAGACAACCGACCAGGATAAAAATTGGCAGGTAGACAGAACATTATGGCAAAAAGAGGGTCTTGGTATTTGTTTTCAAATTTTTTGCCATAATTCTCTAAATACCCTCAAATCCCCCAGGGCGGGAAAAGATACGAACGATGTTTTTGAATCGTTCGGCATCTGCAATACCATTTCCTAAATTATGAAAAATTTATACTAAGAGTCACTGTCTGCTATAATATTTTGTGTATCTGTCAATTTCATCGGTTGTTCAGTGCTTGCTGCAGTACTAATTGAAACTTCAAAGCACACGTCACATGTAACAGTGACCAAAAAAAATATTATATATATTTATATATAAGATGAATATTTCCGATAGTTGCATCGACTTTATCATAGTGGCTGAATAGACAACTAACGCGCAATAGAAATACGCACGTTTGCATTTTATTTGATTGCATTCGGTGGAAAAATGCGCGCTAGCAAAGTATTCAACGGCTATGGCAACGTCAACGCAACTATCAGGTATATTCATTATGTATATACATATATACATATATATATTCATTTATATATAAAATATATGTTTGTTCTCAACGGTAGCCCGGAAAAATGGGTTTTCTAGTTGTAAATTATAGGAAAAAATACCAAGGTCCACTCTCTGGCACCTTTGTCTATGCAGGGTCAAAATTTCAGCTCGATCGGATTCTCATAGCGGGCGTAAGGTTTGTTTGAATTGTAGCTTCGCGTCTCTCGACGAGAGCGGCCGTTGAAATCGGCATACACTCCGACACGCGTACCCATAGCCGAGCCCACATACACACACACGCACTCACATATATATATATATATATACGTATATACATATGTGTATGCATACATATGTATATGCATACATATATACGTACATATATATATATATATATATATATATATATATATTAATTTATTCATTTATTTACTCATTTACATATAAAATACATGTTTGTTATCAACGGTAGCCCGGAAAAATGGGTTTTCTAGTTGTAAATTATAGGAAAAAATACCAAGGTCCACTCTCTGGCACCTTTGTCTATGCAGGGTCAAAATTTCAGCTCGATCGGATTCTCATAGCGGGCGTAAGGTTTGTTTGAATTGTAGCTTCGCGTCTCTCGACGAGAGCGGCCGTTGAAATCGGCATACACTCTCACACGCGTACCCATAGCCGAGCCCACATACACACACACGCACTCACATATATATATATATATACATATACGTATATACATATGTGTATGCATACATATGTATATGCATACATATATACGTACATATATATATATATATATATATATATTCATTTATTCATTTATTTACTCATTTACATATAAAATACATGTTTGTTATCAACGGTAGCCCGGAAAAATGGGTTTTCTAGTTGTAAATTATAGGAAAAAATACCAAGGTCCACTCTCTGGCACCTTTGTCTATGCAGGGTCAAAATTTCAGCTCGATCGGATTCTCATAGCGGGCGTAAGGTTTGTTTGAATTGTAGCTTCGCGTCTCTCGACGAGAGCGGCCGTTGAAATCGGCATACACTCCGACACGCGTACCCATAGCCGAGCCCACATACACACACACGCACACACACATATATATATATATATATATATATATACATATACGTATATACATATGTGTATGCATACATATGTATATGCATACATATATACGTACATATATATATATATATATATATATATTCATTTATTCATTTATTTACTCATTTACATATAAAATACATGTTTGTTATCAACGGTAGCCCGGAAAAATGGGTTTTCTAGTTGTAAATTATAGGAAAAAATACCAAGGTCCACTCTCTGGCACCTTTGTCTATGCAGGGTCAAAATTTCAGCTCGATCGGATTCTCATAGCGGGCGTAAGGTTTGTTTGAATTGTAGCTTCGCGTCTCTCGACGAGAGCGGCCGTTGAAATCGGCATACACTCCGACACGCGTACCCATAGCCGAGCCCACATACACACACACGCACTCACATATATATATATATATACGTATATACATATGTGTATGCATACATATGTATATGCATACATATATACGTACATATATATATATATATATATATATATATATATTAATTTATTCATTTATTTACTCATTTACATATAAAATACATGTTTGTTATCAACGGTAGCCCGGAAAAATGGGTTTTCTAGTTGTAAATTATAGGAAAAAATACCAAGGTCCACTCTCTGGCACCTTTGTCTATGCAGGGTCAAAATTTCAGCTCGATCGGATTCTCATAGCGGGCGTAAGGTTTGTTTGAATTGTAGCTTCGCGTCTCTCGACGAGAGCGGCCGTTGAAATCGGCATACACTCTCACACGCGTACCCATAGCCGAGCCCACATACACACACACGCACTCACATATATATATATATATACATATACGTATATACATATGTGTATGCATACATATGTATATGCATACATATATACGTACATATATATATATATATATATATATATATATTCATTTATTCATTTATTTACTCATTTACATATAAAATACATGTTTGTTATCAACGGTAGCCCGGAAAAATGGGTTTTCTAGTTGTAAATTATAGGAAAAAATACCAAGGTCCACTCTCTGGCACCTTTGTCTATGCAGGGTCAAAATTTCAGCTCGATCGGATTCTCATAGCGGGCGTAAGGTTTGTTTGAATTGTAGCTTCGCGTCTCTCGACGAGAGCGGCCGTTGAAATCGGCATACACTCCGACACGCGTACCCATAGCCGAGCCCACATACACACACACGCACACACACATATATATATATATATATACATATACGTATATACATATGTGTATGCATACATATGTATATGCATACATATATACGTACATATATATATATATATATATATATTCATTTATTCATTTATTTACTCATTTACATATAAAATACATGTTTGTTATCAACGGTAGCCCGGAAAAATGGGTTTTCTAGTTGTAAATTATAGGAAAATATACCAAGGTTCACTCTCTGGCACCTTTGTCTATGCAGGGTCAAAATTTCAGCTCGATCGGATTCTCATAGCGGGCGTAAGGTTTGTTTGAATTGTAGCTTCGCGTCTCTCGACGAGAGCGGCCGTTGAAATCGGCATACACTCTGACACGCGTACCCATAGCCGAGCCCACATACACACACACGCACACACACATATATATATATATATATACATTGTCACGCCGACGAGGGTGTATACAGGGGGGGGGGGGGGGGGGAAAGGGGTTCCTGAAACGGGAAAAGAAATACCAACTAACGCAATACACACAAAAAAAAATGGCACACGATTTATTATATAAAAAAAACACAAGAATAACAAAAAAGAATAATTTCTATAACTGCGGTCGGCGGACGATCTCCGGGGACATTATATTTTCGGTACAAAATAAATTTCTGGGCGCCAGTTAATTTTTCGTAAATTAACAAACCAACAAAAAAAATATTACAAAAATAATAATTGTCGCTCGCTTATATTATGGCGGTACGGGGATGATCTTATGGGAAACAAAAAAAACAAAAAAAGGGAAAACTCAGGGTATGGATTCTCCGACTCTATTTGGCCTCTTATTAATGACCATCAGTCTGTTATAAAATCTCGAATTAAATACCGGTCGGTTAAGTTTGAATTTAATAGTGGGTAAGCTAATTTTGAAACGACATATAGGACGATAAGGAGAATATTTGGGACGCTCTAGTAATTGGGAAATGCTCGATTCTCGTCGCACGCTGACTTAAGGACGGCGACACGAGACCCACAACAATAACAAACGCGCGACTGGCAATGTCGCGCGTAACGGTCGGAGCGGACGACCTAGGGAAAGGGGGAACAGGGGAAAGGGGACGTACCGGCTTCGCCTTACACTACGCGCGCACAACCGTTCCACACGATTATTTCTCGAAATTTTTATTGTTATTAATACGCTATTGGTTTTGATTTTCTCTAAACGCAGTGGGAACAAAAGAAAAGAAATACAAAAGGGGAGATCTCTAAGTAATTTGGGTACAAAAAAAAAGAAACGAAAGAAAGGAAAATATGCAATGCGTGCCGGAAGATAATGTTGGATTGGAAGCGGTGCAAACACTTACTCGTCGATGTTGTTTTTTTCCTGCCGGTGTCTCGCTCGTTTCTCTCCCTCTATCTCGGCGGCGCCGTATCTTCGCACTCTCTCCTATTACTTCGCACTGCAATCCTTCGTTAGGTCCTCTTCACTCTCACCTCTCTCTCACGCTCAAATTTTTTTGTTTCTATTCAATCTACGCTTTCTCACTCGTTACACTCTCCTCGCACTCCACACTATCTCTCTCACTCTCGATACTCCGCTACTCTCACGCTCTTCCTTCTTCGCAACTCTAATCTCCTTTCAAACTCTTTTTTTTTTCTAAATCTCTTCAACGGTAATCGCTCTCTTCACTTTGGTGGTCGAACTCCAAGTCACGAGTCTCTCGTTAGGCAGCAGCGGCACGGGTCCGGTGATACGAGCAGTGGGGGGAGATCGATATTTTCGGGACGGTATTAGGGAGATCTATCGGGAAATGGGTGTAGTTATGACGATCGATAATGTAGGGTCGTTCTCACGGATATCGGGATTACGGGTAATGATAATTGCTTATGCTCGCCGCGCGCTGCTGCCATCTCCTCGTAACTCGAATTACCGCGTCGATGGATGACCGGTAACCGGGTTACGGGACGGTACATGTGAGAATTTTTGTTGGCGGGTTCTTCGTTTGGGATGGTGAGAGTGTGTGTGTGCCGATGAATTTCTTCTTTTGGTGGACGTCCTGGGAGTTCCTCTGGTGATAATTTTGAACCATCGGGGTGTCCTCAGGATATCCTTGGTGCTGACGGTGACGATGACAATGACGCTGACGAAGATGACGAGGACAATGACGCTGACGAATATGACGATGACAATGACGCTGACGAAGATGATGATTCCGACGCAAGTGCTTGCACCGGGTTATGCTACGAGGTCTATTCGGGGAGGGGGAGGGATGGGGGTGGTCCTAGGATGACGTTTACTTACGTTTTCTCGTAGATTGCGTGCGTGGAACGGTTGCCTTGGAGCCCACCGGCGGGGTGAGGTTGTGCAACATCACAACTCCCCCCTGCTTAAACGAGAGTACGTCTTTATGACGTACTCGAGCGGAGATTTGACAGTTTCCCTAGTCACAGTCATCCTTCTACATTCACACAAAATAATAACAAAATATAAAATACAAAGCACAAATAAAATAACGAGATTATCACAGTGTTCGCACGGTTTCCCTCCAAAATTCCAGGCACTTTTCTACCGAATTCCGCTCCCAACGGCGTGAGTATCGCGCAGTCAACTTGTATACGTCGCTCCAATATTACTCTTGATGGGGGTTTCCTTGTTCAGTTGGGTTTTCCTCTGAGGGAAATCCTCGGAGTGACTAGTTTGATGAGTTGGCCTTCGGAGACGAGGTTGGGGTACTCGTTTCAAGGAAGTCCTGGTTTGGTTTTATCACAGTTAGGTTTTAAGGGGGCTAGAGTCAGGATGGAATGAGTACAGGGAGAGGTAGTCCATGGTAGAAAGAAAAAAAAACAAGAAAAATCGGACCTTACCCCGCAAGAAAAGAAACGTGAACCAAAAAAAAAACATTATGGACTGTGCCGTGGATTGAAATGGGGTGACCTAAAGGGGGCTTCGCCGTACGAAGGGAAGGAAATAAAAATCGGATGGACGCTCCCTTAAGATAATAAGGGAAGGGAAGATTAAAGAGAAAGGGAAATCGCGAAATAAAATGGCGGACTCTGCCGTACAAAAAAAAATATGTTAATAGGAAAGGGAAGCAAAGGGGAAGGGAGAAAAAAAAAGAAAATCTCAATTAAAATTGTGGGCGTTGCCATAAAAAAAAGTAATGATGGAAAGAAGCGAAGGGAAGGGGAGAAAAAAAAGAAAATTTCAACTAAAATTGTGGACGTTGCCATGAAAAAAAACGATGATAACGGAAAGAAGCGAAGGGGAAGGGAGAAAAAAAAGAAAATTTCAACTAAAATTGTGGACGTTGCCATGAAAAACGATGATAACGGAAAGAAGCGAAGGGGAAGGGAGAAAAAAAAAGAAAATTTCAACTAAAATTGTGGACGTTGCCATAAAAAAACGATGATAACGGAAAGAAGCGAAGGGGAAGGGAGAAAAAAAAAGAAAATTTCAACTAAATTCGGACATCGCCATAGAGAAGAACAGAGAAAGAAAAAAAAATAATAATACGAACAACTAAAGTAGAATAGCAAGAGGGCTCGGGAAATACTTCGAATAGACCCTAACGGGAAAAAAGAAAAGAAAGAAACTCTAATGTCGGCCAACTCTACGTAACTTTTTTTTTTTTTTATTTTAAAAAATTTTTTTTTTTTTTTTTTTTTTTTTTTTTGTAACATGAAAATCGAAAGCAGCCAAGGGAGTGAAGGTTAATATAACAACGAAACTAACGGGCTGGCTAGGCCAAATCTTAACACAACTTTTTTTTTTTTTTTTTTTTTTTTTTTTTTTTTTTTTTCTTTTTCTTTTTCTCTTTCTCACCTCACCATCGGCCTAGGCGGTGCCATTTTGGCCTACTGCGGTCGGCGACGGTTTTCAATCTTGCGGGGACAGTCGATGGCCAGATGGCCGGCTGTCCCGCAAGCCCAGCACCGTTTCCCCCTCGGGATGGAGTGCCAGTCCTTTTGCAGTGAGGGTGGGGCGGCGATCTGGAGGGACATGAGGGAGGGTATGGCGGGTTGCCTGCGGGGAGTGGGGACGGGGTTGGGACGAGTGGGTCGTTCTGGACGGGGGGAGGGAGTCTTGAAGAACTGCAGCCGTTCGGCCAGGTTGGTAGGAGGAAGACGGGGAGTGGTCGGGGGGTTGTAGGATGAGGAGGGGGAAGGGGAAGTGTCCGGAGTGGAGAAAATGACGCTGAGCATTGCCATCGTTGGCAGGGTGTGGGGAGTAGTACGGGGAGTTTGGGTGGTTGGGAGGTAGCGAGGTTGGGGACGGGGTGGACCGCGGGAACTTCCCTGTATCGGGCGTCGCTCCGGACCCCGATACGGCGGTGGGAGTGCGGGTTTTGGAGCGGACTTAGTATTAGTCGCTTGTGCGCGCATGTATTGCTCCCGAGCCCGGGAGGTAAACCGGGCCTTCGCCCGTCCTGTCAGCAGCTGTCCCGTCGCGGGATGTCGCGGGATGTCGGGAAGGGGGAATTCCGGGGATGTCGGACGGGTAGGGGGAAGCGGATGAGCGCGGGGAACCAAGGAGCGGCAGGTGGTTGCGGGAGGAGGATCGGGGAGGGTGCCTATCGGCTCCCTATAAGTTACGCGTCCCGAAGGCCGGCCAACTCTTCCTCTCCTGGTGGCCATCTTGCTGGGTGTTTCTGAAATAGAATCGGACGATTTGCAGGGTTAGATCTGTTATGCCGGAGAAGGAGAGAAAGCTTTTTTTTTGCTACTGGAAAAAAAGAAAAAAAAAGGAATTTCTACTTAGGGTTTATACTCTTTCAAATCACTCACATGCACTCTGGGGTTTTTTCTGGACGTCGGGTCGTCCAATTCGTACACAACGGGGGAGGGGACGCTCAGAATCTTGTAGGGACCGCTGAATCGTGGGGCTAATTTCGCGGCAAAGTGTTGGGTACCCGAGGACAGCACTCGATTGCGCCGCAGGACCAAGTCCCCAATCTGGAATCGGGTGTCCTTTCGTCCGCGGTTGTAATATTTGGCCTGGCGTTTGTGGGCCTTCTCTAATTGTTTGTGCACCCAGTCATGTATTAGGGGCAACCTTTTTACGCGGTCTGTCCATACTTGCGGGTCGGTTGGGTGTATAGTCGGGGGCGTAGGGAGATTGTCTCGAATGCTCTTGGCAGGGCGGGGGTTTCGACCGAAATTTAGGAAAGCGGGGGTCATCTGGGTGGAGGACTGCACGGCGGTGTTGATGGCAAAGCATAGCTCGGAGAGGTGTTCGTCCCAGAGTCTATGATCCTGACCGACGTATGCAGTAATCATTGTTTTTAACGTTCTGTTAACTCGTTCTACCGGGTTGGCCTGGGGATGGTAGGGAGGGACTGTGGTTTGGTGTATGCCGTATTGGGAAAGGTATTGGGTCACGTGGGTGTTAATAAACTCGGTCCCATTGTCCGTTAGTAAATATTGGGGGCATCCCCAACGGTTAAGGACTAATGTTTCGAGGGCCGCCATGATGTTGGGTCCTGTGGCTGTCCGTAGGGCCTTAACTTCGACAAATTTCGTAAACAGATCTTGGAATACAACAACGTATTTATTTTGACTCTTACTTGGGGGGAAAGGGCCCATGACGTCGGCGGCGACGACACACCATGGTCCTTCGGTCGTTCTCTCTCTCATCAAGCCTCCGGGTGCGCCTTGGGAAACTTTGTGGAGTTGACATTCTTTACATCGGGTCACATACTGGGCTACATCTTGGAATACACCGGGCCAGAAAAAGTCTTGAATCACTCGATGGTAAGTCTTGTCGATTCCAAGATGTCCGGATTGGGGGTTGTCGTGGGCTTCTCTAAGTGCGTCGGGGCGGGATTCTAGAGGCAGGACTAATTTCCAGGCGTCTAAGTCCGACAGGGTAGGGTCGATAAGAGAGTGGGGTTTATGGTAGTATAATTTACCATCCTCGATTTTCCAGTTGGGGTATTTCCTAGGGAATTCGCGGACGTTCTCTAATTTTTCCTCGTACCAGGGATCTATCGCATCTCCAATGGCTGATATGGCTTCTAGTTGGTCTTCGTACATTCGGGACAGGGCATCGGGGACTATGTTCAGGGCTCCTTTTCTATGCTCTATCTTCATGTCGTACGCCTGCATGGCTAAAGCCCAACGGGCCAATCTACCGGAGGGATCTCGCAACCGTTTAAGCCATTGGAGACTGCTGTGGTCCGTGATCACGGTGAATGCCGTACCCTCGATGTACGGTCGAAGTTTTTTCACGGCCCACAGCACGGCCAAACATTCTTTCTCCGTAACCGTGTATTTTTGTTCGGCTCGGGTTAGGACACGGCTCGCAAAGAGGATGGGGTGTTCTTCGTTGTTCAGGACTTGGGTGAGTACTGCGCCTATCGCGAGGTCGCTAGCATCGGTGTGGATGGTAAAGGGTTGGGTAAAATCCGGTCGAGCTAGGACGGGGGTACGGGTTAAGGCTTCTCGAAGAGATTGGAACGCCTTTTCTTGTTCGGGGCCCCAGTGCCAGGGGACGTCCTTATGCAAGAGGTCGGTTAAGGGTATTTTATCTTGGGAAATATCTCCCATGAACCGGGCATACCAGCCAACCATGCCGAGGAATCGGCGAAGCTGTTTGACCTTAGTGGGTGCGGGATAGTCGAGGATAGGGGCAATTTTGTCGGGGTCGGTCTTGAGTCCATCTTCTCCAATTACGTAGCCTAAATATTTCACTTCGGGGCAGAAAAATTCGCTTTTGTCCTTGTTAATTTCCAGTCCTGCGTCGCGGAATACAGTCAAAACTTTGGTCAAGTAGTCAAAGTGTTCGTCTTCTGTGTTCGTGGCTATAATAACGTCATCTAGGTAGGCAAACACGTGGGGTTCCCATGCGGGGTCTATAAGTCGGTCCATCAGTCGTTGGAAAGTGGCGGGAGCGTTCGTCAGTCCAAAAGGCATACGTTTAAATTGGAATAATCCTCGGCCAGGGACGGCAAAGGCGGTTATGGGACGGCTTTTCGGTTCTACGGGAATCTGGAAATAGGCTTGACTTAAGTCAAGCTTAGAGATATAACGGGCCTGTCTCAAGCCAGCCAAGATTCGGTCCATGTTGGGGAGGGGGTACGCGTCTTTCTTGGTGACTTTGTTGACGTCCCTGTAATCGATACAAAATCGGTACTTACCGCCGGGTTTCGGGACAATCACCGGGTTACTGTGCCACGCACTTTTTGACCGTTCTATCACCCCCTCTCTCCACATCTTATCCACCTCTTCCTGTGCGATTTTAAGAAGGTGTGGGGAGATCACGCGGGAACGCTGTCGTATAGGGGGGTGTCCTTGTACATCAATGTCGTGTTCTGTCACGTGAGTCATTCTGAGTTCGGGGGAGGGGTTAGGGAGTATATATTCCTTTAGGATGGCGTCTAATCTTCGTCGGGAGGAGATTCCAGGGACTACAAGGCCGGCGCAGTCTTGTAGGTTGAGGGCTGTTACGGAAATACGGGTGGTAAGGAATGTCTGGGGAGTACTGTCTTTAGTCTGCCAGGTATTGTCACGGTAGTTCAGTATAAGTCCGATCTGTTGTAAAAAGTCCAGTCCGAGTATACATGGGCAGTTGATGGCGGCCACGCGCATCAACACGGGGCCTTTTACTCCACCAATTTCGAATTGGAGATGAAGCGCGCCGTCCACTTTCATCACCTCTCCATTGGCTACCTTTACGCCTTCGTCAAGGGGGGTCAGGGTGAGCTGTAATTTCTCAATCAGTCCGGGGCTAAGGTAAGAGCGGCATGAGCCTGGGTCGACAAGTCCCGGGAATTTATATTCACCCAGGATGATCCAGAGGAAGTGCCGTTGGTCCCCCTCGATCATTTCAAGGGGTTCCTGGGGGTGTTCCGGTTCGGAAGGGGGTCGTGCCGATACGGAACTCTGACGGGAGGGACCGGGGGTGTGGATGACTGGGGGTGGTTCTAGGAATACTCGGGTGCACTGGGGTTCGGGGTCGATTGGGGTTGACTCTGACTCGGGTGATTCTACTGCCGGATTGGGACTATTGTGTTTACTTGCGCCGGGTTTGGCGGACTCCAAGGGGTTTACTGTAGGGAGACTAGTTTTGGGAAGAATTTCCGTTGGGAGTTTGAGGACCGGGGATTTCTTGATCCGGAGGGGAGACGGGTGGCTTATTGCCTCCCCCCGGGGTAGTTTCCCGACTGCCTTCGCAGACACGCGGGGCAGGAGCGTGTGTCCGTGCCACGGTGCCCGCACAGCCTACAAAAGTACCCGAGGGGGTGTGTGCAGTCGCGGTAACGGTGTCCAGATTGGCTGCAATTGAAACAGGGGCCGGGGGTGAAGGAGGGGAGGTTTATAGGGGTGTTTGGAGGGGGGTGCTTGGGTGCGACATCCGCCAAGCGGGGGATGGCGGGGCGATTCGCAGGTTGGTTCATAGGAGCGACCCGGGAGTTGACGGGAGCGCGTGGGTACGGGGTTGGACCGGGGTTGTTGGTGGCGGCTACATCGCGGTAGCTCGCGGGTTGGGGAGTGTTTCTCGGGGGTGGGGGGCGTCTTCCGACGGTTGGGGGAGGTAGTGAGGAAGGTAAGGGACGTTCCTCGGGAGTTGGTTCTACGGCGGATGTCCGCCGAACTTCAGGTTTAGCCTGTGGTCTATACATTACGTATGGATCACAGGTGGGAGAGGCGGTGGGAGGGGGACGGTAGGCTTTTCTTCTCTCTCGGATAATTTCCCGTTGTCTGCAAGCCTGTTGCAGATCAACGAAGTCGTGGATGCTCTCTCGGGGGATATGCTCACTGAAATCGGGGTGAAGATTGGTGTGGCAGATTGACAATTGTTCTTCAAGGGGAGGAGTTGGGTTCAGGCGGCGGATGAGGGTGCGGAGTTTATCGAGGAACTCGCTGCACGGCTCATCCGGACCTTGCGTGCGCAGGCCGATCTCTTGGCGGATCTTCTCCTGGCACGCCTCGACTCCATACCGGGCTCGGAAATAAAACAAAAATCCTGTATAGGAGTCCCAGTTTTCGCTTTCCAAGCGATGCCACCTCAGTGCACCGTCGGTGAACGCTTCGGGGAGGGATCGGAGGAGCTCGGCCTCGGTATAATCTCGAGCTTGGCAGTATTCGTGAAGGCGGCGAAGGAATTCCTCGCCGTCTTCACTGCGTTTCCCCGCGAACTTGGGCCCGTAACGCCGCCAATCGTCTGCTCGGCGCACGTCCCTCGAGTTCCGGGACTCACTGAAGGCGGTGGGCTCAAATGGGGTGGCCTCGAACTGTCGGTAGGGGGTACGGGTTGGGGGAGCGAGTTGCGTACTCTGCAACTCGGGACCGGTGTGGGGGAATCGGGGGTGAGAGGGGTTCCAGGAAATTTCTCCATCATAGTAGGGAATGTTTGGAATTAGTGGTCGGGGGTGTGTGGACGCAGGGGGTGGTCTATAGGAAGGGAAGGGTCTTGCCGGAGTTTGGGCAAATGTGACCGCTGGTGTGGGGCGACGAGGATGGAGAGGAGGTCGAAGGGTTTGGGGTGGTACCAGGGCAGCGACGTCATCCCCTGTCAGGATATCCGGCGTCCCTGGAGCGACTGGTAGGGGTGGTTGAGGGGGGGCGTCCAGAAAAAAATCTGGATCGTAGGGAGGAGCCGATGCTCGCGGATTTGGTGGTTGGGAGGTGACGGACTCCGCCAGGTTTTCATGTGGGATGGTGGGGTCTATAAGAGGGTTATGGCGTGGAAGACCGGTAAGTTCGCTATCATACGCGAACGAGAGGGGAACGGAGGGATCGTCCTCAAGAGGACTCCATGCCACCGGGAGGGAGGGATAGGTTCGTCGGATCTCGTGTCGAACTAATCGGTCCCTCAGCTCTTCATCAGTGCCTAGGGAGCTTATTTTGGCCACCAGGCACAGACTGATGATGGCACGGACGTTCCGGATCCCGTAAATTCGTGCCTTGATGTCGGCAATTATTTCGTCCACGTTCGGGGGTGTGGGGGGTGGTTGGGATGGGCTTTGCGACGTACGCATTATGGGGGAGGTAACGGTAGTGGTGGTAGTGGTGACAGCAGTCGGGGGAAGCGTCAATCTGGGGGGATCCATGACGTGAGTTCGACTTTCACGGTTGATCTGTCGGTGGGGGGGATCACAATTATACACAATTCAATCACACCAAAAAAAAATGATAAAAATAGCAATAATAAGGTAAATAATGGTCGCCTTCAATGATCGGCGCGGTAGGAGCGACGTACACTAGCCTATACGTGGAACGGTGCGCGACGCGCGCGCGCGATATCTTGAACCGATCTGTGGATCCGCGGTATAAGACTGATGGCGGGCGCTATTGTGGGGGTAGCAGCAAGAGGAGGCTGGGGAGGCTCAAAAACAACGGAAAAAAAATAAATTGACACGGTTATTGCTGAACAGAGAATAAAAAAAAAAAGAAAAGCCTCTTGGTAAAATAAAAAAAAATTTCAATTTAAAAGGGGGGGAAAATCCAAAGAGGGAGAAAAAAAAAAAGTTCAACGAAAGGGAAGTAAATTCAAAAAAATTCACAGAAAAGGTGGAAAATTCGCAAAAAAAAACAAAAAGAAGAAATTTGGTACAGACAAAAAGAAAGAAGAATTGGAATAACGAAAATGGATTTTTTTTTTTTTTTTTTTTTTTTTTTTTTTTTTTTTTTTTAGTCCTCGCTACTGTTCCTCCTCTGCGCTAAAAATGGAGGGGGTTCGTTTTTCGGGCCCCACGTTGGGCGCCAAATTTGTCACGCCGACGAGGGTGTATACAGGGGGGGGGAAAAGGGGTTCCTGAAACGGGAAAAGAAATACCAACTAACGCAATACACACAAAAAAAAATGGCACACGATTTATTATATAAAAAAAACACAAGAATAACAAAAAAGAATAATTTCTATAACTGCGGTCGGCGGACGATCTCCGGGGACATTATATTTTCGGTACAAAATAAATTTCTGGGCGCCAGTTAATTTTTCGTAAATTAACAAACCAACAAAAAAAATATTACAAAAATAATAATTGTCGCTCGCTTATATTATGGCGGTACGGGGATGATCTTATGGGAAACAAAAAAAACAAAAAAAGGGAAAACTCAGGGTATGGATTCTCCGACTCTATTTGGCCTCTTATTAATGACCATCAGTCTGTTATAAAATCTCGAATTAAATACCGGTCGGTTAAGTTTGAATTTAATAGTGGGTAAGCTAATTTTGAAACGACATATAGGACGATAAGGAGAATATTTGGGACGCTCTAGTAATTGGGAAATGCTCGATTCTCGTCGCACGCTGACTTAAGGACGGCGACACGAGACCCACAACAATAACAAACGCGCGACTGGCAATGTCGCGCGTAACGGTCGGAGCGGACGACCTAGGGAAAGGGGGAACAGGGGAAAGGGGACGTACCGGCTTCGCCTTACACTACGCGCGCACAACCGTTCCACACGATTATTTCTCGAAATTTTTATTGTTATTAATACGCTATTGGTTTTGATTTTCTCTAAACGCAGTGGGAACAAAAGAAAAGAAATACAAAAGGGGAGATCTCTAAGTAATTTGGGTACAAAAGAAAAGAAACGAAAGAAAGGAATATATGCAATGCGTGCCGGAAGATAATGTTGGATTGGAAGCGGTGCAAACACTTACTCGTCGATGTTGTTTTTTTCCTGCCGGTGTCTCGCTCGTTTCTCTCCCTCTATCTCGGCGGCGCCGTATCTTCGCACTCTCTCCTATTACTTCGCACTGCAATCCTTCGTTAGGTCCTCTTCACTCTCACCTCTCTCTCACGCTCAAATTTTTTTGTTTCTATTCAATCTACGCTTTCTCACTCGTTACACTCTCCTCGCACTCCACACTATCTCTCTCACTCTCGATACTCCGCTACTCTCACGCTCTTCCTTCTTCGCAACTCTAATCTCCTTTCAAACTCTTTTTTTTTTCTAAATCTCTTCAACGGTAATCGCTCTCTTCACTTTGGTGGTCGAACTCCAAGTCACGAGTCTCTCGTTAGGCAGCAGCGGCACGGGTCCGGTGATACGAGCAGTGGGGGGAGATCGATATTTTCGGGACGGTATTAGGGAGATCTATCGGGAAATGGGTGTAGTTATGACGATCGATAATGTAGGGTCGTTCTCACGGATATCGGGATTACGGGTAATGATAATTGCTTATGCTCGCCGCGCGCTGCTGCCATCTCCTCGTAACTCGAATTACCGCGTCGATGGATGACCGGTAACCGGGTTACGGGACGGTACATGTGAGAATTTTTGTTGGCGGGTTCTTCGTTTGGGATGGTGAGAGTGTGTGTGTGCCGATGAATTTCTTCTTTTGGTGGACGTCCTGGGAGTTCCTCTGGTGATAATTTTGAACCATCGGGGTGTCCTCAGGATATCCTTGGTGCTGACGGTGACGATGACAATGACGCTGACGAAGATGACGAGGACAATGACGCTGACGAATATGACGATGACAATGACGCTGACGAAGATGATGATTCCGACGCAAGTGCTTGCACCGGGTTATGCTACGAGGTCTATTCGGGGAGGGGGAGGGATGGGGGTGGTCCTAGGATGACGTTTACTTACGTTTTCTCGTAGATTGCGTGCGTGGAACGGTTGCCTTGGAGCCCACCGG
>OX328013.1:22972917-22982917 GCA_946811545.1 Netelia fuscicornis
TCCACTCTCTGGCACCTTTGTCTATGCAGGGTCAAAATTTCAGCTCGATCGGATTCTCATAGCGGGCGTAAGGTTTGTTTGAATTGTAGCTTCGCGTCTCTCGACGAGAGCGGCCGTTGAAATCGGCATACACTCCGACACGCGTACCCATAGCCGAGCCCACATACACACACACGCTCACACACATATATATATATATATATACATATACGTATATACATATGTGTATGCATACATATGTATATGCATACATATATACGTACATATATATATATATATATATATATATATATTCATTTATTCATTTATTTACTCATTTACATATAAAATACATGTTTGTTATCAACGGTAGCCCGGAAAAATGGGTTTTCTAGTTGTAAATTATAGGAAAAAATACCAAGGTTCACTCTCTGGCACCTTTGTCTATGCAGGGTCAAAATTTCAGCTCGATCGGATTCTCATAGCGGGCGTAAGGTTTGTTTGAATTGTAGCTTCGCGTCTCTCGACGAGAGCGGCCGTTGAAATCGGCATACACTCCGACACGCGTACCCATAGCCGAGCCCACATACACACACACGCACACACACATATATATATATATATATACATATACGTATATACATATGTGTATGCATACATATGTATATGCATACATATATACGTACATATATATATATATATATATATATTCATTTATTCATTTATTTACTCATTTACATATAAAATACATGTTTGTTATCAACGGTAGCCCGGAAAAATGGGTTTTCTAGTTGTAAATTATAGGAAAAAATACCAAGGTCCACTCTCTGGCACCTTTGTCTATGCAGGGTCAAAATTTCAGCTCGATCGGATTCTCATAGCGGGCGTAAGGTTTGTTTGAATTGTAGCTTCGCGTCTCTCGACAAGAGCGGCCGTTGAAATCGGCATACACTCCGACACGCGTACCCATAGCCGAGCCCACATACACACACACACACACACACAGATATATATATATATATATATATACATATACGTATATACATATGTGTATGCATACATATGTATATGCATACATATATACGTACATATATATATATATATATATATATATTCATTTATTCATTTATTTACTCATTTACATATAAAATACATGTTTGTTATCAACGGTAGCCCGGAAAAATGGGTTTTCTAGTTGTAAATTATAGGAAAAAATACCAAGGTTCACTCTCTGGCACCTTTGTCTATGCAGGGTCAAAATTTCAGCTCGATCGGATTCTCATAGCGGGCGTAAGGTTTGTTTGAATTGTAGCTTCGCGTCTCTCGACGAGAGCGGCCGTTGAAATCGGCATACACTCTGACACGCGTACCCATAGCCGAGCCCACATACACACACACGCACACACACATATATATATATATATACATATACGTATATACATATGTGTATGCATACATATGTATATGCATACATATATACGTACATATATATATATATATATATATATATATATATTCATTTATTCATTTATTTACTCATTTACATATAAAATACATGTTTGTTATCAACGGTAGCCCGGAAAAATGGGTTTTCTAGTTGTAAATTATAGGAAAATATACCAAGGTTCACTCTCTGGCACCTTTGTCTATGCAGGGTCAAAATTTCAGCTCGATCGGATTCTCATAGCGGGCGTAAGGTTTGTTTGAATTGTAGCTTCGCGTCTCTCGACGAGAGCGGCCGTTGAAATCGGCATACACTCTGACACGCGTACCCATAGCCGAGCCCACATACACACACACGCACACACACATATATATATATATATACATATACGTATATACATATGTGTATGCATACATATGTATATGCATACATATATACGTACATATATATATATATATATATATATATATTCATTTATTCATTTATTTACTCATTTACATATAAAATACATGTTTGTTATCAACGGTAGCCCGGAAAAATGGGTTTTCTAGTTGTAAATTATAGGAAAAAATACCAAGGTCCACTCTCTGGCACCTTTGTCTATGCAGGGTCAAAATTTCAGCTCGATCGGATTCTCATAGCGGGCGTAAGGTTTGTTTGAATTGTAGCTTCGCGTCTCTCGACGAGAGCGGCCGTTGAAATCGGCATACACTCCGACACGCGTACCCATAGCCGAGCCCACATACACACACACGCTCACACACATATATATATATATATATATACATATACGTATATACATATGTGTATGCATACATATGTATATGCATACATATATACGTACATATATATATATATATATATATATATTCATTTATTCATTTATTTACTCATTTACATATAAAATACATGTTTGTTATCAACGGTAGCCCGGAAAAATGGGTTTTCTAGTTGTAAATTATAGGAAAAAATACCAAGGTTCACTCTCTGGCACCTTTGTCTATGCAGGGTCAAAATTTCAGCTCGATCGGATTCTCATAGCGGGCGTAAGGTTTGTTTGAATTGTAGCTTCGCGTCTCTCGACGAGAGCGGCCGTTGAAATCGGCATACACTCCGACACGCGTACCCATAGCCGAGCCCACATACACACACACGCACACACACATATATATATATATATATACATATACGTATATACATATGTGTATGCATACATATGTATATGCATACATATATACGTACATATATATATATATATATATATATATTCATTTATTCATTTATTTACTCATTTACATATAAAATACATGTTTGTTATCAACGGTAGCCCGGAAAAATGGGTTTTCTAGTTGTAAATTATAGGAAAAAATACCAAGGTTCACTCTCTGGCACCTTTGTCTATGCAGGGTCAAAATTTCAGCTCGATCGGATTCTCATAGCGGGCGTAAGGTTTGTTTGAATTGTAGCTCCGCGTCTCTCGACGAGAGCGGCCGTTGAAATCGGCATACACTCCGACACGCGTACCCATAGCCGAGCCCACATACACACACACGCACACACACATATATATATATATATACATATACGTATATACATATGTGTATGCATACATATGTATATGCATACATATATACGTACATATATATATATATTGTGACGCGCTCGCTACACTGAAAATTTCGTCAAACACGTCGCGAGCTGCCCGTCCAAAATCTCTAATGACGCCCGTGTTTCTCTTATTTTTTTACTTATCCGCTCTCACCTTAGGGCGCCAGGTATTTCTTTCGCCCGAAATACCAAGGGCGATTTCTTATTCTTCCGACCCGCCTCGGCTAAACCCAGGGAAGGAAGGGGGTGTTCGGGGGCAAGTCCACTTATTTATTTTCCGTTCGAAATAACGGGTGAGCATCGAGTGTTAAATCACGAACAATAATCTTTTATTTCATTAGCGCTCTACACAATGTCAGTCGCTCTCTCTCACACACACATTCGCATACCGGGTTCTACCTCTCATGCCAACCCCCGGAGACGCCGGAGGGCACAGCCTTTGGTTTGCGGGGCGAGGGGACGGGGCAAGACGCTCTCCGCTGCGTCGCGTTACAAAAGAAATGGTGCACCACGTGCGCCTACCTTATCTCGTTGTCGCTGGTCGCGCAGCGTTCCTCTTTCTCGCTCCCGAGTACGCCGGTGGCTCAGCCTCGCTCGCTCTCTCTCGCTCGCGCGTCCTCGCCGATGTCTCGTCCTACGATCTCTCGGTCTCTCGCTCGCTCGCTCGCTCTATCCTCTCTCTTTCTCCTTCTCACACACTGCTCACTCTCTCGCCACTCTATTCGCTCTTTCTTCACGCTACTCTGTTCACTCCTCACTCTCTCTATTCACTCGTCCTTTTTCCGATCTCGACTCTCTCCCTAACAACTCTTTTTAACTTTTCTAACTATTCGTCATCCAACTTCTAACTTCCTACTCGGCGACCAATTTCTAACTCCGCGGTTAATTTCTCACTCTCTAGTCGGCGGTTAATTTCTAACTCACTATCCTTAATATCTAATCCTTCTCGCCGGCCGGCTCCGTCGCTCTCTCGGTCACGTGGTCGGGGCCGAGTCCGTCCGACGATCGACGATCGCTCCTTCGGCACAGCCATCTCTCTCGCTCTGCCGTCGGCCGTCGTCTCTCTCCGTCGTTTGCCGACGTCGTCGGTCGTCGTCTCTCTGAAATTTATGAAGATTTCGACGACAGTGCCCGTTCGACCGTACCTGGTTTCCACCACGGGTGCGAGACGGCGCGACGCTGCTGTTTGTACTCGACGTGCCTGCGAGGCCTATAATGCCTCGTCACATCCCCCCACTAGGCTATTGGCTACCTCGCAACGGGGTAGGCACACGCCGATACACCTCTTCTCACGTCGCAGCAGAGTCGTGCTCATCCCGCCCCCGATCGATCCCATCACCAACCGAGTTTTCCTTATTATTTTAAGTCAACAACAGAACAACCCGACTTAACCTAAGAAATCAACTTCGGATCCCCAACACAGTCTCTTCCCCATACCAATTTTATTTGCATACTTATTTCTAGGTCGACAATCTTTGGTCGTAATTTTTGATTTTTTTTTTTTTTTTTTTTTTTTTTTCTTATTACCTATTGAAACCAACATAAATTTCCCTTACTGACTAAAAAAAACTAAAACCATGTCTTTCTTCTTTTTTCCGCGCTACTTCGCACAGCGCTGACTAATTCGGTGTCACACCGAGCTCTCCGCAGCTCGCCTCATCACCGTAATTTTTAATTCGTTGACCTGCCACATTCTCGCAGGTCGACCAGCATTCGGACAACTCGAGTACGTTTCGTGATCTTATTATCGCCGAGTTCAACCCTCGACGGAACAAATTTTCCATAAGGCGTCTCGGTGCGTCCGAGCTCCTGGAGTCCGCAGCACAGCCCGATCGCGGCAAGCTCATCGTTCAGCTTCATTATAGGGTGCTCTACTCCGACTTCGTCTAACGACCAGACTCCGCGCCCGGCACAAACATTGACACCGAACGCGTGCATGAAATCCATGCCTAATAAACAGTCTGCCCTTAGATTGCGAACTATTATCGTAGGGAACCACTTTTGGACCCCATCCAGCGAAATCGGGAACAACGCTTCCCCAACTACCCTCTCGACTGTCCCATTGGCCATTGTCACACAGTCGAGTCTCGTCGTTGGGTATTGCCGGTACAGTATCCCTAACTCGTTCACGATCTGGCTACCGATTTGCCCAAACACGGAAGTCGTTGCACCGCTATCTATCAACGCCTCGATATGCTTTCCACCGATCTCTATCGACACAAATACCCTCGGACGTCCCGGTTCGCGCTTCCACTCTCTCGGTGGAGTGGGAAATGCAAAGGAAAGTCTCGTATTCATCTCAACAGGAACTTCTTGTTCACACTGTTGTTCACGCGCCGCGTTTTCGCGATTTCCGTTGTCTCGTTCAACGTTTTCATCGCGGTTAGCCTCATTCGTCTCGCCAATAACGCGCGCGTCTGGCACTTCTTCATCTGACTCTTCCGAATCGTCGAGTGTCCAAATGCCAATCGGCCCGTAGCGTGACTCACCTGTGTCTACTCTTTCTACGCTTGCCGATGCATTTACACACGGAGAGCTCGCTGCACCTGCAAGAACATTTTTCCCTATCGCAGTGCTCACTCGCTCTATCCTATCAATATTCGACGGATTGGGAATCAGGGAAAGGGGAAGAGGATTGAGTTTCAACTCTTCGCCTTCGTTTGGCGGGTCTTTTACGGGGAGCGCTGGCTGTCCCGCCGTAGCCAGGCTCGATTCTCGTTTTTTGAGAAGGCACAGCCACAGTTCTCGGCAGTCACTTCTTTCCTGCCGCAGCCCAGGCAAAGTTGCACCTTCTGTTTGTCACACTCGCGACTGAAGTGACCCGCGTCACCGCAGTTGAAGCAAAATAGTGGAGTTCTTCTTGCTGAACTCCATGGACCACGGGAAGCAGCGTTTTCAGGAGTGCCATTCTCTGTGTTTGGCCTACTGCTTCCGTTGTTCCCCCCACCAGACTGCCGTCGCGTCTGGGGGTTTCTCGGTGAGCTCGCTGGAGGTCTTGCTGCAGCGTTCGCATACGACGTTGACGACGTCGTTGCTTCCGTCGACGCAGCTTGTGCGCCGTTGCTATTTCGCCTCTTCCTTCGACGTCTCTGCGGCGCCGCCCCCTCCACAGCGTTCCCTCTTTGGTCTCGGCGGTTCGTCACAGCGTTCACCTCGTATGCCCGATATCGTTGGTTCGACGAGTTCTTCGGATCCTTCGGCGTCGTCGCTGCGCTCGCTTTGGCGACCCATGCGAACTCCTTCACATGGCATTCGCTCCTTGGAGGGGGTGGTCGGCGCGCTTTCGCTCGAGCCCATCGTCGCTCAATTTGCGTCGCTTTTCCGACGAGCTGCGCGTACGAGTGCACCTCGTCCCGGTCCAGCTTGTCCCAGTACTCCGGCCTCAAGCCCGCGTATACTCGGTCCAGTTGGCTTCCCAGGCTCTTCCTCCGACGCAGTCGATTGTATAGTCCTTGGATGCAGATTAGGTAATCCTTTGCTGATTCATCCGAACCCTGCGTTCTCGCTCGGATGTCATCTTTCAGCCCTTGCTGGTCATCGTCGGCTCCGAACCAGGCACGAAAGTCGTGCAGAAAGTCACGCCATTCCTCCCACTCATAGCGGTTCGATCGGTACCACCGGACGGCACGGCCCTTCAACACCTCGGGTAATACTTGGAGACGTTCGCTGTATCGAAGGTCCGATGCATTAATTTTCTCATAGAGTTGTTCGATAAACTCCTCACATCCGAACTCATCGTCTCCGGTGAACTTCAGTTGCCATTTCCTCGCAACTTCTCCGACGTCACGTATGCGTCTTCGTGATCTCGGTCGGTCACTATAGTCATCGTCATTGGAGCCCCATTCACTCCTTCGATCGTCGTTTCTTCTCCGTGGTCTTCCACCATCACTCCTCACGTACGATCGGTGATTGGGTGCAACCCTCGATTCGAGCGATGAAGACGACGAATCACTCGAGTACTCCTCAGGATCTCTCGAGTTTCGGACTTGTTTGGCGGAGCCTTTCCTCGCTCCGTTCTTCGGTTGGATCGCGTGACGTTTCGAACTTGGCTCCGTATCAGTTGGCTCCTCGGCAGACGCCCTTCGACGGGTTCTCCTCCTCTTCGGCAGTTGCCATTCGCCTTGTTCGCTGATATCGCTGTCGGTCTGTACGCCGACCTCGCGGTGTCGTGGTACAGGGGCGGGCCTCGGCTTTGACGCGGCGCGACCCTCGCCAACCACATGCATCCCCCCTGGCACGTCCCCATGGACTCTTCTCGGGGCCTTGCTCGGTTGACGAGACTCGCGCGCGTCCTCGTCCGATGTCCACAAGTCCTTCATCATCCGCTGATCCTCGGCGCTTGGTGCAACCGATCTTCTACCATGAAGCTCTCTCGTAGCCGTTGTTGTCCTCGCCCCGGCGAGCGTGTCTATCTTCCGTCCGATGGGTGATCTCGTGCCCCGCGCTCCATCCGCGGGGCTCACTGGTCTCGAGCCGCCATCTTGACTCGTCGCTCGCGACGCGCTCGATACCCACTCTCGCAATCGGTTGCGAGTCACTGCTGACACACCAGTGGGGTCGATGAATAGCGCTCGAAGGATCTCACGAATTTTTCTAACGTCGAAATTGTCTATTTGCGCGAGCTCCTTATCGAGACCATCCTCGGGAATTTGGTCACTCGATCCCCACGTGATGCTAGAGTATCCTTTCTCGCGGAGCTTGCACCTCCGAAGCCTATCGCGAAGCACTGTGCCCGTCCCTTCGACACTCGCGCCCGCCCCGCGTAATAATTGTCGCACATCGTCCTCCGGTATCACGTCTATCCACTGTAAAACGTCCGGCACGCGCGGTCTGCGCTCGCGCGTGTTCACGTTTGTCACATCGACGTCGACGCTCGTGGCCAAATTGAGCCTGCCTCCTCCCTCTCCAGGAGAGCAGGTGTCGCTCAGCGTCGGATTCACTGCCATTGTTCCGGGAGTCGTTTACGAGAATTAATAATTTAGCGATTTACTCGAGCGATTTAATTTTCGTGAATTCAGCAATATTTTATTCCCAGTGCGAGTGACTTTTCTCGAATTCCCATCACGGTCTTTATTTACCGCGTAAATTATTTTTCGTGGTTGTCCAAAATTTTTATTTCCGACACTTATTATTGCTTCGATCAGCCAATAATTATTCTCGTCGTTTCGAGTCGTCTCACTCAACCGAACGCGCACTGTATCATACAGTTAAAGTTCGCACGTCGTTGAGTATCTCGACACACTGAAATCCCGAATATAATTTTCGTACAACGTTTCTATCACTCGAAATAATATTTCGTACAACGCTTTGACAGGTCTTCGCCGTCGTCCGCGCAGCGTATCTTCGAAATATTATTCGCACTATTTATCTCGATGTCCGTTCGACCGTGAGAGCGAGCGTCGTGTTTACGTCGCGCGCGACACTCTCGCTCGGCCCTCGTTGCTCACGCGAAATTTCGTTTTCTCTCTCGGCACAGCCGTTCGAGTACACGTGCACTCGCTATACGAAATTTTATTTTGCCACTGCCCCACGTTGGGCGCCAGAAAATTGTGACGCGCTCGCTACACTGAAAATTTCGTCAAACACGTCGCGAGCTGCCCGTCCAAAATCTCTAATGACGCCCGTGTTTCTCTTATTTTTTTACTTATCCGCTCTCACCTTAGGGCGCCAGGTATTTCTTTCGCCCGAAATACCAAGGGCGATTTCTTATTCTTCCGACCCGCCTCGGCTAAACCCAGGGAAGGAAGGGGGTGTTCGGGGGCAAGTCCACTTATTTATTTTCCGTTCGAAATAACGGGTGAGCATCGAGTGTTAAATCACGAACAATAATCTTTTATTTCATTAGCGCTCTACACAATGTCAGTCGTTCTCTCTCACACACACATTCGCATACCGGGTTCTACCTCTCATGCCAACCCCCGGAGACGCCGGAGGGCACAGCCTTTGGTTTGCGGGGCGAGGGGACGGGGCAAGACGCTCTCCGCTGCGTCGCGTTACAAAAGAAATGGTGCACCACGTGCGCCTACCTTATCTCGTTGTCGCTGGTCGCGCAGCGTTCCTCTTTCTCGCTCCCGAGTACGCCGGTGGCTCAGCCTCGCTCGCTCTCTCTCGCTCGCGCGTCCTCGCCGATGTCTCGTCCTACGATCTCTCGGTCTCTCGCTCGCTCGCTCGCTCCATCCTCTCTCTTTCTCCTTCTCACACACTGCTCACTCTCTCGCCACTCTATTCGCTCTTTCTTCACGCTACTCTGTTCACTCCTCACTCTCTCTATTCACTCGTCCTTTTTCCGATCTCGACTCTCTCCCTAACAACTCTTTTTAACTTTTCTAACTATTCGTCATCCAACTTCTAACTTCCTACTCGGCGACCAATTTCTAACTCCGCGGTTAATTTCTCACTCTCTAGTCGGCGGTTAATTTCTAACTCACTATCCTTAATATCTAATCCTTCTCGCCGGCCGGCTCCGTCGCTCTCTCGGTCACGTGGTCGGGGCCGAGTCCGTCCGACGATCGACGATCGCTCCTTCGGCACAGCCATCTCTCTCGCTCTGCCGTCGGCCGTCGTCTCTCTCCGTCGTTTGCCGACGTCGTCGGTCGTCGTCTCTCTGAAATTTATGAAGATTTCGACGACAGTGCCCGTTCGACCGTACCTGGTTTCCACCACGGGTGCGAGACGGCGCGACGCTGCTGTTTGTACTCGACGTGCCTGCGAGGCCTATAATGCCTCGTCACAATATATATATATATATTCATTTATTCATTTATTTACTCATTTACATATAAAATACATGTTTGTTATCAACGGTAGCCCGGAAAAATGGGTTTTCTAGTTGTAAATTATAGGAAAAAATACCAAGGTCCACTCTCTGGCACCTTTGTCTATGCAGGGTCAAAATTTCAGCTCGATCGGATTCTCATAGCGGGCGTAAGGTTTGTTTGAATTGTAGCTCCGCGTCTCTCGACGAGAGCG